>VOQK01015675.1:13279-28704 GCA_015052645.1 Benitochromis conjunctus
GTGTCTCGCACACACACACACACACACACACACACACACACACACACACACACACACACACACACACACACACACACACACACACACACACACACAAAACCTATCTACCCCCAGATGTGTAGAAAGCTATGAATAGAACACTTCAGAGGAAACCTAATTTACTAATGCTTTCAAGTTAATTCAAATGAAAACAGGGTGCAAGTAATATGAGAGCATCTTTTTAAAAAGGAATAGCAGCAGTGAGCCAAGTTGTCTGGTGTACCTTGGTCACATAATAGGCCTCCCCAGCCCTCCTGACAGTTACACTGCCACGGCAGCTGGCAGGTACCGTGCTTGCAGGCCGGGTACTTCCTGCACTCGTCGCAGAACGTGCCCTTCCAGCCATCTCTGCATCTGAAAAATTAAAACAAAAGAAAGACATTTAAAACATTAGTTTTAAAAAGTGTTGCAACTGCAGTTCTATTAAACCATCAAATAACCATTAAATATCCCTGTAACAGATTAACTGAATGTTAATATTAAGAAATCAGTTAACATCAGTGACTGCGTCATACCACAGTTGGACACGATTATAAGGTGATTAATGAATGCATCACAGAAATCACAGAAATGTTAGTTCATTGGTCGTCACTGAGTGAAAGCACACTTTTTTGTACAGGTAAGTTGTACAATGTATGTACAGCTTGTGTAGAAGTTAATGCTAAGAGTGGGGGTGGAAGTGGGGATCTTTATTGTGTTTAAAGATCACAAATGATAATATAATAATACCCAAGCAAAAGTATTTGTTTAAAGATGCTTCCTAAAGTTTCCTAAGATCGTGGGACTTAAGATGCTCTTTTAAAGGTTACATTTTTTTTTGTTACTTAGTGCGCAGAGACATGGGAGCAGCTTTACTGGTATCTAAAGGATTTAACCTCAATTTGGGATGGTTTTAGTGGTGGGAACGGCGGATTTGTGTCTAAAAAGAGGGCAAAATAAAAATCAGGAGGAATTTCTCACAGCGAGTGGGTGAGTGTCTGTGTGTGTGTGTGAATTATCCACACTGGTGAGTGAGACAGGGCAGTGACAAGGAGGGAACATGGGAAGCAGAGAAGTCAGTGAGTGATGCTGTGAAAAGAGGGCGCGGACCGAAACGCTGACGTGAACTTCAGCCTCACTTAATGAATCATAAGGAAATATTTCAGCTCATGTGGATCCTCGGATGATTAAAGTGCTTTTGTTGCGCATAAACTGAGCTGAGTGAAGAAGTTGAGTGAAAAACAACCCAGGCCTTCCACATGAAAGGAGTGCCCATATGTGCTCCTTTCCTAACAGCCAACACATATTTCAACACTTGCAATTATTAATACTTACACACACTCGCCAGGTTTGGTGCAGTTTCCATTCCTCTCGCTGCAACCCTCCAGACAGATAGCTACAAGCAGAAAGAAGAGAAAAAAAATGAAACTTACAGTAAGTCTGCTGCTCTTTTACTTCTCTTTGCCTGTTGTCCACCTGTTCCTCCTGACACAATACATCAGGCGTGACAATTTCACATTTTCCATACTGTTAAAAATAAACCATAAGCTAAAATGTCACACAAGTCCCTCGCATTGCCATTAGGCACACAACAACCAAGGCTTTCCTTGAAATAGCCAACTGTAAGCTCTGTATATTAAAGTGCACGGGGCCTTGGTGAGGCTCAACTTTCCTCAGAAGCCTCCATTTGATCTAAACCTGTCCGCCACACCCACAGCTGCCACTGGGTGGGTCGTTTGTGTGGGGGGGCTGAGAGTTTGTTTGTCCTGTTTTAAGTGTACCGGTCATGACACTGATTCGCCGGGGCAACATATCAGGCGACTGACAGTAAGCGGCCGGTTTAGTCCAGAACAGATGCTCGCTCTCAATAGCAGACAGCTGTCACTATTGTTGTTTGTGGTCTGCCAGAACCATATTTGCAGCTGCCACTACCGCGCGCCCAACAATGGAAGGGGACTAAACATCGGTGGCGCGTGGCGGATAATAATGCCGCGATTAACCTTGGCGCGTGCAGTCGCCTGGGCTCCTTCTATCAATGCCCGCGCGCACACCCCCTCGCGCCCTCCCCTCTCTCCTGCAGATTAAGTTACCGGGCACGCGCTTTCTGAAGGTACAGCAGTAAACACAAATTCACAGCTCTCCCTTTAACTTACCTGGACAGAAACGGCAGGTAAATGCTCGCTAATGTGCGTAGTCTTAGCTTGAGTTAGTTAGCCATTTGTGCCACGTGACTACTACTACCACAACCACTGTGCGCAAGTAAAGTCCACAGTGTGTGTTTCTGCATTAATGTGCTTGCTACTAAGCTCCTTCAAACTCTACACTATGCCCCGAACGGCCGGGCTTGTTAAAATTTATGTATGGGAGCGTGTGAGCGAGAAGGCAAATTATGGCCTCTGAAAGATGCCCAATCTGTCTTTCTCATGTATATTTTCTGTAGTCAGTGGCGATTGATGTGTGTGTAATTGCAACACGTGAGCCCATCTGGTTAGAATTTGGCGCCACAGTCAAAATAGCACATGCCAATTTCTCTTTCACCGCCAAGTGACATGGATGACAGATCCGCTGTCACCCGTGTGGTCACATATCCAGCACATGGTAACTATTACTCTCACGGTGCCTCCTTCCAATCTACTCTTTGATTAATTTGTTTTGGTGAAAGGGGGCCCTTGGTATTGTGGAGCCAAATGGCATTGAGCCTCCTCATAGGCTCATTCAGAACTTTCCAAATCTTGGGAGTGTTGGTCCACGATTCGGCCAAGTGGGTTTGCACAAATATAATGTGCCTGTTGTCGTGCTAAGCCTCCCCCCGCCAACAAAACCCATATTCAATGAGTACCCACAAACCCACCAATTGCACGTCAGAATTATATGATTACAAATTATATGAAGCAAACAGCTATAAAAAATGCATTCCACACCAAAATTGCCTATCAGACTTGCCAGATATCATGAGGTCATGTCTAGTTATAGCACTCAAACATCCTGTGGCCTTGAGGATGATGACCCATGGGTTACACAACTCGCATACTAGCAACAGCTGATATCAAACTTATACATTTCTCTCTATAGGCAGAAACCATTATAATGATTATGAAGAGCAAAGGGCGATGCACAGAGTGGAAACAGATTCATCAGAGCCTTGGACAGTTAACAGCTTTAAGGTAAGAGCTGTCCACCAAATCCTGCAGAACACTATCCGTAAATTCATCACAATCAGATCAAGTTGAAGCAACTACAGAGACTGTGACCACCAAGAACAGACTGCTGATAGCAAGTGAGCCAGACAGTTGTAAAACATAAAGATTGTTTAGCTGGTTGCTTACGTTCTTCGCAGTATTTCCCCTTCCAGCCGGGCAGACAGGATAGGTGTCCATCACGGGTGCAGGTGTAGTGGCCGAATCGGTCGTCCCTGGGTGTGCACTTTTTGGAACAACTTTCTCCGTAGTAACTTTCATTGCAGATGAATCGGTACGAATACTTCAGCTCTGTCTGCACATCGGCCAGTGTATCCTGAGACCAGTCAGTTCCTACACCCAGTTGTCTTTGGATGGAAAAGACGCTAATCAAAGCGTCTTGATTGTTGGTTTCTGAAAGAAGATGAAGAAGAAAAAAAGAGAAGGAAGAGGAAGTCAGAATTAATGGAGGAAGTTTAGGGTTTAGAACTACCCATGTCCTGGATTGATTATGGTTTTATGTCACTTATGCATCATAAATGGCTTGCGAGGTCAAAAGTCATCCACTTTTGCTTTAATAATCTGCCCAGTGCCAAGCTGCATCCCTTATCAAATCCCATACAGCTTAGATGAAAGATAAACTCAGGTTGAAATTTCCTCTTTCTTTCCGTCAGCAAAAACATTCCCAGGCCCAGTCCCCTCTTCCAAAGGGCAGAACAGAGTAAGGTGTAAAATACAGGAAGATGTAGTCAGGGGCTTTTGGCAGGCACTGAGTATTCTCACCAAAGCCCACAGCTCTTTCCCACGCCAAAAATAAACTAGAGGAAGTTCAATTGTATTGGGTATAAGAATGAAAAAGGTGTTCTGAAGTTCATAACAAAGGCATGAATAGGCGTGAAAATTGTCTGAAATGATGAACAATTAACAGAAGGTGGAGGGGAACACTTGAGTGACTAAGCTGCATTTAATAACCTAATTTTTTTCTGCTTTTGTGCATGTTAAGTGTGCAAAAATTGTAAACCGGTTGGAGAGTGTTAAACCTACAGACAGAGCTCCCTCCTGTGGTAAAAAAGGTTGCACTTACCTACAGGTAGGTTTCCATAAGGTGAATGCCAGGCTTCAATTATTAATGAAAAGGACCCCTAAAGAGAAAATGTATGCAGTTATTACATGCTACCACGATTATAGTCATTAAAAAAGAGTGCTTACAATTTAGAAGAAAGCCTAAATCTTGCTTATTTTGCATTTCATAGGTTGCTGCTAATTGAGAAGAGAAATTCAAATCAGATTTAAGACTGCACGAGGAAATATGTGTCACAGTGATCACGAGAGCCTTTCTGGATTTTGAAATGAACGACATGGCAGCAGTCCAATCTGTTAGTCGACAGAGTATTACCTAATGATATGGATTAGACTAGCTGACCAATAATCGGTGCGCTCCCAAAATGCATAGCAGTTCCCCGAAAACAACATAATAGCGATCGCTGAAACAAATAAAGTGGATGTGCTGCTTCACGCCCTTACCGGCCAGCCAAAGTTGAAGGGTATTTGAATCGGTGTAGGTAAAGTGCCACTGTCCTTGGCGCTGAAAGAGTTTGTCCCCAGCACTGGTGTCATTGTACTTCCAAAGATGCAGTCACCTGGAGAGACCACAGCCTGATAGTTCTTCAAGCAAATTCTAAAATAAGTCCTGCAGTTGGGCTTGCATGCGTCTCCGTTTGCAAGCAGACCTTTGTGATTTTTAAATTCGTGGAGATCCAGCTCAAAAACTCCGGATCCAAATACCTAAAAGAGAAGGAAATATTATTTAAGAAAACGTCGTGCAGCTGCATGAAGCTTATTCTGTTAGAAAAAAAAAAGAAGAAGAAAGGGGTGGGTGGGGGGAATTAAACATTCGGCTCTCCAACTGCTTTCGCCGAGGTCTCAGGACCACCAAGGTACATCCTCTTTCATACCTGTGATATTAACGTGGTGCTAAATGCGATGGTAAAGGTGAACCAGGCTGCCATCCTTCTTCTTTCTCCAGGGCAGCCGCGTCACCAGCCACTCACGCAGCAAAACCTTCTTATTCCGAAGTATTGACGCCGAGGTAAACAAATAGGGTATTTAAAAAAACCCTTCCAAACACTATAAATCCTCCACTCCCGAGAAGTCCTCAATAGCTCCTTGTTGCCGTGCGTCAAAAGCGTCCAGAGGAAGCGTTTCCAATCTCCAAGTTATCCAAAGGTGAGGGAAGACCAATATCCACAGCTGTGTCTCACTCCGTCAGCAGGCGTCCTCTCCTTGCATGATACTGTACTCCACAATGGTCAACTCCTCTGTGTGCGCGCGGCTCAGAGCTTGTTTTGGTGCTCAAGTCGGTGCGTCAGTGCGCCACGGACGTTCATCACTCGTCTTATTACTACTGAATGAACCCTAGTGTGTCTCCTCCCAGATATATAGACTACCACTGCGCTGCTCATTACATAAACTGCCACTCACCCAGCTGGCACCGCCCACTTTACATATTCAACCCCCTTCTTTTTCCACCCCAACAATTATCCAGATTTAATACCCACTGGCAGAGGGATGACTGACCACCATGGATACCGGGCGATTATTAACAAGCCCCCAACATCTGCTGACTTATTTTTAGCGCACAATATGCTGGGCGCACATTTACACATTTTTCTTTTTGTACAATGAGAGGGCACAGCGCAGGAGAGCCGAAACTTAGAGAATGGAAAGCAGAAATTCAATTACTGTCTTACTCTCCATGCACCTTCCTTGCCCCCCGGTTCTACTCAATTGCACGCCTAATTAGCCCTTACTGCAGCACTGGAGTCTCGCACACTTGGGCTATCCTTCCAGGACCCTCCACTCTCTGTGGGGTCACATGTGCGCCTCCCTCGGGATGTAAGACAAACAATGAAAGCAGAAATGCGATTACAGGGGCACAATCTTTTGAGTTGTTTGTGAGTTTTCAGAATTTTTCTTCTTCTTTTTTTTTTTTTTAGACCAAACTCATAAGCACCAGAGCCAATATCTTACAACTCCCAAACCCAAATTAAACCACTAAAACGCACAATTGCTTCAATTTAGAAGAAGAAGGGCCTTTGTTCAACTCCAATAAAATACGATTTTTCTTTTACGCACACACACCTACATTACACATTATGCTTCCATTCTGTTTTTCTCCCTTCTGAACATCTTATTCTGGTTATGTTTAATGTTTCAGCGCGTGCGCCCCTTCATGCCCACCCAAGTATTTTTACGGTTAATGGCAGCGTGCCTCCTATTGTTGCGGCGCGTGTCCCTCTCTCGCCCTCATGCGGGTGTGCGGGACGGGGGGACATAACTATTCAGCTGTATGCAAATGAGCTCTCTCTCCCTCTCTCTCTGTGATACCCTACAAACACACACAGAGACTGCGCGCAGTTTCACCCGCGTGCGTAAAACGGATTTATTCTCCACGCGGACTTTTACATCTAATAGGAATCTGAGCCCCGAGGTTCCAAGTTTTGAGATAAAAAATTTGATTGGATGTCCTGAAATTGGCAGCGCTGATGCGTCCAACTATTAAACTGACAATTTGTCTTATCTTAAATCCGTTTGACGCAAAGAATAAATAAATAACCTTCAGGTTTAAACACCGAGGATGATGTAGACGCCAGTGTACTGCACACATAAAGTTAATCACACACAAGTTATACATTTTATTTATTGGATTTGCATTGAGAAGACTTCCGGGGGACAATTAAAAGAAAAAGAAATCTAATAAATTCCATATTTGAATAGTACAAATATTTTGAAAGCCACTTTTTAGCTCAGTTTCCCCCGTCATATCCATTGGCTGTTTTTTGATTAATCTCATCGGTTGTATTTGTTGTTCGATCGCCCGTGTCTCTCTCATTTACCATCTGGTGGGAGACTGGCAGTCCGACGCACCGTTTTTCTATCGTCTGTTCGCGGAGGGCACGAGCCAGTTTTCTCCAACCTGTTCATCTAAATTCTGTTTGGCATCATCTGAGCGTTTGTGAAGAGGAAACTACAGTAATAGTGTAATAAAATGACTTCCTACGTGAACGCTGGGGATATGACAAAACTTGTTGCTGTGCAGCAACACCATTTGCCCACGTAAGGAGGAGGCTTCTGGAAAATATGATAATCAGGTGGTTGAAGACAAAACACTGAATACTGTAGTCAGTGCTGAGCATATGAACTGTGCACTCCTCCATCAACTCTGTTATTTTTTTCCCGTTTTTTCCTTGTAGGTTTGCATACCATACATATGAAAAGGGAAAAAAATGTGTCCAAGTACATGTGACTAGAGTCTGATAAATCTTAAAAGCAACAAACGCTGCTTTCCTCCCTCCTGAAAGTGCATATTTATGACTTAACGGATGATGACACGCTTAAAACGTCTGTGATTTTCCCTTGACCTCTGCACGATCTCCAAGTGTTTGCATTTCATCTGTTGTTTCTGTACACTGCTGAGAGTGAAAATGGAGAGCATCTATATTTATTCAGTGTTTATATGAGGGAGACACGATGGATTGGTTGAATGCTTGTCATATTGACACACCTGTTGTGTCTCCAGTGGGTCCACAGAGACACAATGGCATTGGCTTGAGTGAGCCATATGCCGTGCAGCTCTTTCCCCCCCCTTTTTTTTGCCTCTGGGATGCTAATTCTGTAACTTGTTGACACTCTGATGTTGATGACTCTTTCTGATTTAATGAGGTCATTTTAAACAGAATCTGTGTATGCGCTCTATAGGAGCTGCATCCATTTTTGCGCTTTTTGCATTTGGAGTTGGTTCAGGATTACCGATCGCATCATTTTTTTCTGCCGATAATGGTTTCTAATCATCGTCAATATTTCCCTGCTTATCTGCTTTTACGGCCCTATGTCTCCAGTCCAGCCAAAATGCCACTGCCATAAAAAGTGTGACAGTTGCAGTTTAACAGGTGAGTGCAGCTGATAACACAAAACTGTCTTTACTATGAAGACAATGCCATATGGGCTTTGTTTTGTTTTCCATAAAGCTGAAATAAACCAAACAGCTTTGCATTTTTTATATAACGCTGTTATTGTCGGCAATATCAGACCCTTTCTTTTATTATAGTGCTTGCACAAGATAACAGATATTACACTTCTATATACTACAGATGGATTTGTGCTTACTTACTGATTTAATTTGGCAAAAGTTAAAAACTCTTTAATGGAAAAGCATCGAAGCTGTAAAGCGTGGTAGGCGAAAATTGAAACACATCGCATGATGTCTGCAGTCAGAAACATTTCCAGTAGAGGATCTGAGGTAGAGTTAAGCCGCTGTCATCAAATGCTCTCTGTGGTTTTATTTATAACATGCCTTGCTGAAAAACCATTGTATTCTTGCGCTCTTATGCAATGCCAGGCAGCAACTGGAGCCCACAACAAGCCAACTGCTTTGGTGCGGCTCATTCCGAAGCTATTTGGGCCCATTCTCGAAACCACAAGCTGGGACCCTGCATTTATTAAGATGTTGCATCAAAGCTCTCTGCTTTCCAGCAACACAGCAGGGTCTGACTGACCAGGCTTCAGTTCATGCTGTAGCCTTCATCCGAGCGCTTTGATGTTCGAATGTGTGTGTGTGTGTCTGTGTCTACGAGCTTGTATGTGGGTGTCGTGGACGCTGAAGAAAGCGTACAAGCTTATGTCTCCTCTGCTTCCTCTTGCGTCCCTGTCCTCCACAGCGAGCAACCCCCCCTCTCGTGGGTTTTGCTGGTGAGCTTCAGATCGTTCCGTGATGCTTTCCTGGCTGTTTGTGGATTTGAGGAACGCTGCGGAGAAAGCCGCGTTTCCTGTTCTCACCATTCTGGACAATTCTCATGAATAAACCGTGATCTGACAAGGAAGTGTAAACAGGTTGATCGGTCAGAGAGCGGCCAAGAAAATATCTATTGTTGTCAGTGGAATGTGAAGAATGCTGTATTAATGAAGCAAGCACGATGATGTCAGCCTCTCGATTTATCACATGAGTAATCTGAAAACGAAGGGCAAGCGCTACATTATAGGCGCATCTGCAATGACACTTGAAACTTGGAAATATGAGAAGACAGATATTTTTCTAATATGTTGCTCCTTTGTCATTCTTTGCCACCTTTATACAGTTTTATTTGCCACACATGGCTTAACATACAGTAGGTTATCAAAGTTTTTGGGGCCACAGACTTCTTACAAGGGAGTTACGAGTATGCACACTACCATTTGTACTACCTTGAAACTACTTATAATCTCAATTTAATTAAAGTTATGTGAACAGAGACAGTCTGAGACAATTTGAACTCTGGTCGTACATGTTTGGAGTTATCCTTGAAGTATAATAGTGTGGATAACAAAGTGCCATCAGAAACCTCTTCTGCTGCTTGGAGCTTTCTTCTTTTTTCTTAATGGTAAAATCTGATTTTGATTTGAAGGTTAAACTTCTGTGGAGGAGATGTAAAGTCATCAAATGTCCACTTTTACTGTTTTAGACTAAAGAGAGTGAAGGAAGGAAAAGGAAGCCACTAACAGTCTAAGGTAACACATGCTGTAATTTGAAACCTTGACAGTTTTACATTTCATTACACAAAGCCTGTCTTGTAGGCAGAGAAGTAACAGAACTGGGAGTACATCAGGTGAAATGGTATAGACTTCACATATTGTATACTATGACTCAGTCCTTATATACGACATGTGTATGCAGTCAGTCATATTTGTCTGACCCTGTTTAGCTGGATGATGATCAGCAGGGCCCGGCCATATTCACTACACAACGAAGCTTATAGTCGAGGTCCACCTGGGCTTTATTGTAAATGTATCATAAATCCTGATTTAATTGAAAGGAGGCCAGTGTGTTGGAGTAGACTGACATTGACATCGACAGTTACACCAGAGGACGACAGATTTATGACCTGCTCCTCAGAGGTACAGGTTCACTGCTTGGCTGTATGCAGGATATTTCTTAGTCACACCTGAAAGACCTCCTTTAAGGAAGCCACGGGTGACCTACGCAAAAGTGATTCAGAAAAAAATCCGTCAGCAGATGCGAGTCTCTCTGGATTTTCCATTTTCTTCACTTGCAGGTGAAGGAAATGACCTCGAGAGGTCAAGCCATAAAAAAAGAGTTTCTTTAATGAAACCTGGAGAATGTATAGGTTAACATTTTAAGAAGGTCTCCCTACAAACCAATGTAATAAAAGTCCAGTTATTTTCATTAAAGACGGTGAAACATAATGTAGATAATCCATGATATTGGGTTGAAAGGAAAATTCAGACGTCTGTCTGATTCTACTCTAGAAATTTGGACTTCATTGGAGTAAACTGCCAGTATCTGTCTACCTTAACAATGTTTTCCCTTATGTCCTGTTTTGGTACCTGCCTTTTCTTTCTATGACTTAATGGTGTTTACTACAAACAGCACTATACCAGCACTGACCTGGCCCTTTGACGATTACAGTGGCAACATGAACCATCTGGAGTTGTTTTGCGTGCTGCAGACTACAGAGAACGTGCCGTCATCAAAACTAACCTTGTCTGAGAACATCATGCTCTCAAGGAGGGGGTCGAGGTCAGTTTTACCTTATCCTAATGGAGTACTAACTAAGATTTGGGATTAGCTTCGGGTTTTATAATTTAAAGGACGAAGTCACACAAAATCAAATAAACATGTTTTCTAGATTGCTTCAGTGCAAGTTGCAAAGTTTAAAAACTGGACTGAAGAGATGTGTGCTTATTGTTGGATATAATGGAAGAACACAGCACACACTGTAGCACTAAAAACTATAAAAAAAATAAATAAATCAAGAAAACCCCCATAAAAATACATAAAAATGGGTATTTCTTTTACATAGTAAAAGAATACTTCTGACATGAAACTTCTCAAAACAAAGGGTATTTCCAGGATTTTTAAAAAATATGGTGGCACAGAGGAGACCGAGAACACAGGATGGAGAACCCAGGCGAACTAATATTTAAACAGAAATTAAAAAAAAAAAAAAACTGGCATACAAACCTAAGTAAAAGTTGTCCTTACCAGAACTGCTTTCCATCACTTAAAAGATACATAAAAAATGTATCTGACTCTGAGATATTTGTCCCATATCAAGCCGGTTAGATTATTGTAATGCTCTGTTTGCATCAGTAGGACGACTTCAACTCATTCAATATGCAGCAGATGGACTCCTTAAAGGTATGTGGAAATTTGACCATATTACCCCAGTATTACACTCACTTCATTGGCTCCCAGTGCAATATAGAATTACCTTTAAAATCCTTCTATTAGGTCACAAAGCTCTCAGTGGTTTGGGCCTCCCGGGACATCTGACTTAGCTCACTGTTTATAACCAAATCAGACCTCTCAGGTCATCAGGTGCAGATCTTTTGAATGTTCCTAGAATCAGATTCAAGTATGCTGAGGGTGCTTTCAGTTACTGTGGTCCTGTTCTTTGCAACAAGCATTTCTGCCCACATTCAAAAACAGATTCAAAACCTTCTGGTTCACACAAGCCTACACTCAATAGCTGTGTGTGTGTGTGTGTTTTTAAGTTGAATTTGATGCTTTTCACTGCCTTAAGGCATTGTAAAACCTACACAGGTTTTTATGTTTTTAAATCTTCAAGTTTAGCTATAATGAAAAATGCTATATAAATAAAACTGCTATGTTATATTTTGTATAATCAAAAATATTTAGAGTACTTAAAGTAAATATACTCATTGTGTGGAATGTCACTTTGAGAATACACATGATATTACTCGATTGTAATAATTGATTGATTGATGGGTATAAATCACTTTAATGTTACACCTGTTATGATTTTAAATATTTATCTATTGCTTTAATAATGCAATTCTGCAAAAAAATACCTACAGCTTTAAAAATGAATAGCTCGGAGTACAAACGACAATAATTGCATCGATATAGGGGAATAAAAGCAGAAATCATCATAAAGGTACTTTCGTTTCCTCCTTCAGTCACAATGGGTTGTCACTGCAGGTAGCACTGCATGATTGATTCAGCAGATTTATTTACTTAGTTTTTTTTACACTGGTTACTCTTCCTGGCACAACTCGAAAAGGATTGATCCCAGGATCCAATCAGGTTTCTTATGTTTGTTAGCTGTGTAAACCAGCACCTTCACCTGGTGTATTATGTGTTCGATTACAGTGTGGCCATGTCCCAGTGTTTTATATGCAACGCCAGCCGATACAAACAAATAAAATGCTGGGACTTTTTCCTATGCTCTTTGTTCTGGTCAGTTTTTTTTGGTGTGGGGGTACATTTGTCATATTTGTCCCTCAAGTGAGACATTTGTGAGTCATTGTGCTATGATTGTTTTTCTTTATATTGAGATGGTAATTGTCAATCACAATAGTTGAGGGTTGTGCTGATGCGATGTGTAGTTACATTTGTAGGGAGGTGCATGTCAGGTCACGCCGACTTAACTCAACACAAGCTTTGCAGAATTTAATCAGCACAGTTTTTGTGAAGATGAAACAGAAAAATCAAAGTGAAATACTTTTTTACTGAAACTATTTTTTAAATATAAAAATTGGTCACATGAATTGATATAACACAGCAATGCCAGTGTTATAGACTTAATGATTTTAAGACCTGTTAATGTTTACTACAGGACTCAGGTGGAAATGATTTAGCACTCTGATACTAATGCTGTGATTGCTGACATGATTTACGAGTATGTGGATTGTATAGGTTTCCTGCCTTTAACCACCACAGTTTAACTGTAGTAGCCATGGAAACACAGGCTATATAAGCTAAATATAGTGACAGCAGCTCCTGAAGTTGATAAAAGCAGCAGATATCATTCACCATGAACAAAGACCTTTCAATATTCATTCAGATAAGTGGAAGGACTCAGATTTTTGGATATATAGTCCAACGTCAAGGCTTTACCTTAGTGATAGATTATAAGAGTTAAAATAATGACATAGTGTTTAATTATAAAAGCACCCAATAGGTTTGTGATTCCTGTGTGTTTATTTGTATCTTTTGATCTTACGTTTAGTTTTTCACGACTTCATAATCAGTCGTTTAGGAATCAAATCAAGCCAACTATTAGATGAGCAGTGAGTGAAAGAGTCCACTGCACAAATCCCTGCCTGGGCATGAATGTCCCAGCGGATTGGTGCCATAAATACGTGTTTGGGAGTGAGAGTGAAGTCGGTATAGGCTATCTAGTCTCTCCAAAGCCTTAACCACAATGAGATTAGTGTCAGTCGGCAGCTTTAATCCCAATAGTCTCCCAGCAGCAGCAGCAGCAGCATCAAGCTGGCCCACCGTAGCTGAGAAAAACACCAGTGGGAGGCTGAAGGGAGTGGGCTGCAGCGACTTAACCAAATAATGGATTAATCAGTTACAGATAGAGGAGGAGACGTCTTTCTGCATAATATGCAAAGCAAAACAAACAAACTTACCACTATGATGCAGGCTTATCCATTTTTTCTATACAGTCAATGTGTTGCCTTACATATATTGCATATATTGAAATTTGGTACATACACATATATGAAATATAAAACACTATTCAAGATATATTTTTTGAAAAATGGTCCATTGTCGACTTCCAGCATATCTAAACAGCTGTTAACGGTAACTGCCTGAAATTTTCACTGAATCAGTGAATTAATAGCTGTAACCTGGGACAGATAGATCAACAAAATAAAACCAAGCAGTAATTCATAGTCACACAAATGAAGAAAAAGCTCCACCACAAAAACAAAAGTATCAGTAGATCATTTCATCTGAATAGAACAAAACTCTGCCGTTTCCAGATGGTAGTCTAATTATAATGAGAAAATGCTTTTGTTAAATACGGCCCCCCATGACCCGGGAATGGGATGGATCGATATACATATTTTTTATTATCAGGACCTGCTGCGCTAGATGAGTCCTATAAGTCAAGTTTAGTTTAAAATCATATTAAGAGGTTTTAGAAAAACAGCAACCCAACAAGTTGCCATTTCACACAGATGAAAATAATTATAGCAAAACAATTAAGATTAGTGAAGAAAGGATTACTACACACAAGCTTATTTCTTGTGAGTAGTCTCGCAGAGCCAAGTTGCCTTGTCCACAATGTGCGATTTGTAATTACAAGACCCTAACCCCCTAACCCTAATGCTACGACAGCAACAGGAGAGCAAGGATCAGGCAACCGGCATGCTGTAATCTGTTTCACTATATTGAGGATAGCTTAGCTTATTTATGTATATATGTCGGTATCCCGTCCTCAACAGGTGCTTCGTTCTGAATGAAACTTTGCACAAACATCATCACACATACTGGGATGTTTTTAAAGATGTTTCTTATAAATCCAAGTTCTTTTAAATGTTGTTTATATTATGTTCGTGTTAGCCGTGCGTCAGATTGACGACCTGTCCAGGGTGTACCCTGCCTCTCGCCGAGTGGCCAGCCTCACACACCCACGACCCTGATGAGGACAAGGGGACGAGAATGAATAACTGGATGGATGGATATATTATTTCCCCTGTGAATGTGATGTTATGTTGTCTAAGGAGCTTGGAAAGAAAAGTGTCTGGAGTTCTTTAGGAACTTTAAGTTTCTTGAAAACGTTTCACCTCTCATCCGAGAGGCTTTTCCAGCTCAAGCTCCTATAGCCCAAAACATTTGTATAGCCATCCTTCCAATTCAGGGTTGTGGGGGTTGTCTGTTTGTGTTTGTTTCATGTGTCATGTTCATCAACGTCACTATTAACGTAACTTAATGGTCACCAAAATTTGTTTCAATGACAGAATTTTGTTGGAAACACCACTGAACACAGGATGAAAAATTAAAATAAATACCTTAAACATCACAGATATATAGCTTAACAGATGACAGTTTGTTCCGGTAAAGCTTAAGACGTTGGTACAGTAGGATGAACTGACACTTTCATAAGAAATTCATCAGTGCACATATATCTATTCCCACCTGGGGCGTCTGTATCCTAGGCTAAACCCCCCATGCTAACCAAGCCTACCACAGACGTGAGCGACAGAGACAAATATGAAGTCATGCTGGCTCGGACGTCGCCCGGATCAACAAGGTCCGTGTCAGGTGTTGAGGAACCAGGGCACCCTGATGAGAAGTGGACTACTGGAACAAGAAGGCATCGGTGGGCAAGAGATGAAAATAGGGCGCTACTACGCAAGTAACCCCAGCCGACGGGGTTACATGAATAGGATGAGGGACCTATGGAATCTTCGATA
>VOQK01015675.1:44845-68868 GCA_015052645.1 Benitochromis conjunctus
AAAACAGAGAAAGTTTGGCAGTGCAGCCCACATTCAGAGGCTTTAATGAGTAACGGCACAGGGTGGAGACCGTTTGATGCCTCGGTGCCAAACAGGTCGGGGCACTGTGCTGCCAACTTCTGTTAAAACAAAACAGAGGAATGGGGCACAGGCAGTCCCCTTATTTTCCTCCTCTCCTTCCACAAATGCTTTCACTCCACACCCCGTTTCCGCTAAAATCGCTGCCAGCTTCCTTTTTCATCTCTTTCCCCGTCCTGATCTCATCCAAATCTGCTCTGGGGTCTGTGTGCGATGCAAGAAGAGGAACAACAAATCCAGACTTAACTGCTTAATTGTTTTGTTTTGTCTTGTGTGTGTGTGCGTCAGACGACAGAGATGTCAATTACATTTTCACATAACAATGACCTCACTATGTTTTATCACATCACCAGAAGTGCCCTTTCAGTGACAGCTATCCTTGAATTTAGAGACTCAGTATTCAGCAAATCAATCATTGAGTCTTTCAGCTTTACGAGCCCTATTATTAACCCAATCAGCACATGTGGTTGTCTGCCTCTGAAGTGTAGCTTTCAAGTGATGTGTGTTTCCAAGTGGCGCAAAACTCCCAGATGCTGTTGTTTAGGCCCTTTAACAAGCACTGAATAATAAAAGTAGCAATGTGCTTTCTCTTAAGCAGTGTGTGCATGAAATTTCTAACAAGTGTTACTGCAAATAACCGACTTACTTACCATATTTCATTTCAACTCCCAGTGGTATAAAACATTGAATAGAAACACAATCTTGTTCTAGCCAGATCTTCCTTGAGAAGGAGATTTGACAGCAGTTCTGTGATTTCTGTGCATGCTTTATGATCTTTTGACACATAAGCACTGATTTTACTGGGGCTTTATGCAAACACTGCAGGTTCACAAGGGCATATAAAATGGTTACTGCACAGCTGCACACGGGGTGTATTGTTACTAGTAGAGCTACTAAAGCTGCACAACAACATGCTTGTGTGTCTGCTGTATGTAAATTACGGTCTAAAGCTGCATTTTGATGTGAATCCACAGTTTTTTTCAGTGTTAGATTTCATATTATCTGATGCACTGGGAGATAAGGAATGAATACATTCCTAAAAGCCTTAGCAAAGACTTGTGAAGGTTCAAACACAGAAACTTAAAGATCCCCTCCAGCCATGTTCGAAGACATATAAATCCCCTCTGAGCATTGGGATTTAAACAAGAGAGGATTTTTTTGCTCGATTTGCCTTAAAAATGTTCTGTAAAAACTCTTTAGTGCATTGCTTTGGACAGACTGAAAGAGCAGTTTTTCCTCTCCTTATTTCCAGAAAATGCAAATTTGAAAGATCTCAAACGACTGCTTTTCCTTTTCAAATGAGCCCCTGGCTGTTGGTTGTTGGCAGAAATACTCGAAAATCTTTCATTAGACTGAGATGTGGTGCTGTCTGATTTATTTTAGCATATACATGTATACTTAATGGCCCTTTGATAGGTACACATTGGTCAGCTGATTATTAAATCAAATATCTAATTACCCAATCATATCATAACATATAGACATGGTCAAGATGACCTGTTGAAGTTCAAAGTGAACATCAAAATGGGGCAGAAAGGTGATTTAAGTGACTTTGAATGTGGCATAGTTGTTGGTGCAAGATGGGTGGGCCTGGGTTTACAGAGAATGGGCTGAAAAAGAGAAAATATCCAGTGAGCAACAGTTCTCTGTGTGAAAATGCCTTGTTGATGTCAGAGGTCAGAGGAGAATGGCCAGATTGCTGTTAGCTCACAGGAAGGTAACAGTTACTCAAATAACCACTTGTCACTACCAAAGTATGCAAAGAGCTCTCTGAATATACAACATCAAACTTTGAAGCAGATGGGCACCAGCAGCAGAAGACCACACCGGGTGCCACTCCGGGTTCACTAAAAGCTGGACAACAGAAGACTGGAAAAATGTCGCCCGGTCTGATGACTTTCAGTTTCTGCTGCAATATTCAAATGGTTGGGCCAAGATTTTGTGTAAACAACAAGAAAACATGGCTCAACCCTGCCTTGTATCAACAGTTTAAGGTAATAGTAGTGGTATAATGTTGCAGTAGCAGTAGTAGTAGATACTTATTGGATGTGCAAAGGTTTGGTGTCGGATGTCGGAAGCTTCCAAAGCCCAACATCCTCACCAGATGATAAGCCACTAACCACGGTGCAATGGTTGCTTCAGCATTACTTCCCTGAGGTGACCTTATTAGGCCACTAGGAAGTTGAGCCTTGCGTGCCAATATCACTGCAACATCTGCTCCTACAACAGCTGATAAGTCTGATTAGTTTTTATACAAACACTGGCAAGGCACAACAATATAATAATGAACAGGGAAGTGAAGGGGGCAGCAGCGTGACAATGCAAGGACTTGAGTTTGTAGTGTACTACAGTTCACCTGTGTGAACAGCGCCCTGTTTGTACTCCCGGCTCAGTGATACGAGTGGCTGTCTGGACGCGTGATTTTAATGCCACGCCACACCCCTCCATCTAACTAATCAGCTTCAGGAGTCATAGCTTATGTCACCATGGCTACAAATGCTCCTGGTCGCATAGGTTTCCTCTCCCCTCTTACCTTTCCTGATATCCCCCTCTCTCTTTTTTCTCTCTCTCTCTCCCTTCCCACTGTCGGCCTTATACCTCCAAGCCTGGGAGCGGAATTCTGCGAACATTTTTCCATGTGAAACAGCGAGGGTCAGCCTAGGGGTGTGACGCCACGGCATTGTTCCCGCTGCGAGGAGAGGAACCGTGCGCCGTTAGGCCAATTCCTGTCCGCTCCAAAAAAACAGCCACTTTCTCACACTGCTTTCCTTCCTCCGCCAGACAGCTCAAAACAATCCCAGAGTGTTTGTGGGTACGAGGTTCGGAGAGGCAAGCCACAGAGCGAAGAGAAGTGGAGGGAGAAAGAGTAAAGAAAAAAAAAAAGTAGAGGAAAGAGTGAGAGAAGTCTTTTTCTGTTGGTTTATCCAGACTGTTTATGGGCCATTGAAAACAAACAAAGGGGAAAAAAAAGATCCCACTGTGCCCAACTGACACTCGCTGAAACAAACGCAGGCTGACATTATATCTCTGTAAGTGGGCTTGAGCAACCGGCTGTGAGCCCGCCTGCCTGCGCCTCGGCATTATAATCTGTTTTGTTGTAAAAACAATGAAACATTCTTGTCATAAAAAAGTGCACGCTGCTCCCTCAGCCATGAGCTTTTAATTTCTTTTTTCTTCCCCCTCCATCACATGCTCATAAAGATCGTACATATTCAAATGGGTCCTTGGGGGAAAGCTGTAATTTCATTTGAATGTTCCGGGGAATTTGCTCACGCAGGAGTGTGAAAGAGAGCTTTTTAAAATGAAGTTTTCCTGAGCATCTTCAGATGTTTTGGCGGTCAAACCCATTTTGCTCCACTTCACCATAAATGGCTCCTGAATAGCCAAACTAGTGGTTGTAATCTTAGAGACATTACCATGACCCAGAAGTAAATGACAGAGCCCCGTTCCTGTAAACAGAAACCTACTATTAAAGTTGCTGAGATGACACAATGACAAAAGGATGCACCTCTGTTATCATATAAAATTTGTTACTTCCTATGATTTTCTAAATTGCAGCATTGGGTTTTCTTTTTTTGGGGGGTCTCCACAGAACGGTGAAGGCGTCTAGCCCAGTTTAGATCGAATGAGCACTTTATCCCTCCTAAGGTCAGAAGTTTAAAAAGTTCCAAATGTGCGTCTTTGTGTTCATATTTAATAGGGGACGCGGCCTTGCATACGCGCACAAACTGGCACTGAATCAAAGTATCCCCCCCCCT
This sequence comes from Benitochromis conjunctus, assembly GCA_015052645.1. NCBI lineage: Eukaryota > Metazoa > Chordata > Actinopteri > Cichliformes > Cichlidae > Benitochromis > Benitochromis conjunctus. Next base: position 48,682 of record VOQK01015675.1, read on the forward strand.
CCTCCTCCCTTAGTCTTGTCCCCAACCCCAGCCGTCCCCTCTCACGACCCCATCGTGATGGTCCCATTGTTTTATTCCGCCATGCAATCTGCACGTATGGATAACTCAAAAGACACATTCTTCTCTGTCTCAATGTGTAGAGTTGATACAGCTTGGCGGAAGTCCTAAACTTTATATGCGACTTATGCTTTCCTGCAGACTGCGAAGAGGAAACACGATAGGAAGGATGAGGCATCCAAATCCCTCTCATACGTAAAACAGGAGACGATCCTAATTTGGTGCTTTTAGTGTTTTCTTACAGGTTTATTTGGCGTTTCCATTGTGCTCCTGTTTATGTTTTGGGGAATTTTTAACCCCCCCCCGCAAATGTTTCTTTCGCCTACCTGTTTTGACCGAAATGGAAACTGAACTCATGGAAGAATCGAGAAAATACCCTCGGCTGCTCTCTAGAGTTTCCTGCCTGTTGTCAGGTTTGTCTGTGTGCGTGCCCTGTCCTCCGTCCTCCTCGGCCTGCTTGTCCTCCTCACCCCGCCCCTCCTGTCTGAAGATGCATGAGTGTGTGTGACATTGTGTGTGAGCGTGGGCTGGATGTCTGGGAAAGCCTCTGACACAGCTGAGGGAGGGGATGAGCAACAGGCCTAATATAGTATGTAAGTGTGTGTGTGTATGAGTGTGATGTGTATCATTAAGGAAGCACCTGTCCCGTGTGACCGTCAGTTCTGCTGCATTTATCTGACCCCTCTCACATCAGGTGGCTTCCTGGTTTGCGTCACATGCGGCTCCCCGGTTCCTGCAGTGATTGGCTGATGTAAGCTCCTCCTCTTCCTTTGCTGCTGCTCATTGAGCTGTAGAGTGGCTGCTCCTTCACACATCTTCTGTCGTCCAACATTACACTTGTTATTATTATTATTATTATTATTATTATTATTATTATTATTCAGGCTTCACTATTGAAAACTGTTGCATAAATGGAACATGGCTGGAGTAATGAATGTAGGTAAATTATGTAGTGGCAGTAAGAGTCTGCTTTGGGACAGCAGAGACAACACGTTCTCATCCCAAAACGTAACATACGACGCTACGTGACAAATCGTTGGTATGTTACGTGTCCGGGAACTGTTTGGAATTCATCTACACATGTACATTTATTTTACTTTCTCATCGTTAATCCCTTTAAAAACACTATCTAATATGATTAAAGTTGTGGTTAGGGTTAGGATTAAGTTTAAGGTTAGGCCTGGAATACACGACTGGAATGTGTGTTACCGCCGGGATTGTCTATCCATCCTCAATCCGGCCAGTATCATGACGCGTTGGGAATGAGAACGATCTCGCAGAGAGCAGCAGGAAGACCCCCCACTACTTAAACAGAGCAGGCATCAGGGACAAGAGAAATTAGATCTCTTAAGGAAGATGTGACATGAAAGCAGCATCTAAGGTGGAGGTTGGGTTGCAAAGCAGCTTGCAGATGCATAGGTAGTGTTTACAGCTTAAATACTTTTTACATTTATCTAAAATTTAGCAGTTGTATGCTATCAATAGCTGAGCTGACTGCTGATGTGGACTGACATTAAGATCAGCTGATGTGACTAAAGATTAGACCAATAATCTATGTAGATTATTGATTATTATAGATTATTGTACGTATTTTATCACTAAAAATGTCTTAATATAAGAAAAAGAAGTGCAATTTCGACATGACATCTCAGTTCTTTTCTAGATGATAAAGAAATGTAATCCTTGTGCTCTTTGCAATTGTAAGAAATAAAATGTAAAATTACAGATAAAGTTTTAGTGTCCCGTAATTATAAAATGGAAAGTTTTTGCTGTGTATCCAGTGTAACCTACTAAATACTGAAAATACAGGAACCTTATCATTATTCAATTTTTATCCATTGCCTAATTACATTGTTGTAGCATGAATGGCCATGTGTGAGATCCTTATGCAAATACAGTTAAAAGTCCTAAATTTCTTTCTTTCTTCACATTTTCAAGAGCTGTCCAGTGGAACCAGGTGGAACCAAACATTTTTTGCATTTCAGATTCAATTCTTAAAATGTAATTTTGTTTTAGTGCCTTTGTTGTTCTCTGTGACACTTCTAAGGCTTCCTGGTTTTTACCTCACCTGCAGTGCTATGTATTTCGCTACCTAAGGGTCTTTGCATTTTCTATTACATTCCAACAAAGGTAACAAAGTGTCACATGCTGTAGCCATTTCCACTGATTGTTATTTTAAAAAATGTCTTACTCAGCATTTTCCTTTAGTCCCCAGGTTATGTTTTCTGCTAGGATTCTGAGCTTTAGCTATAGGTTGAAAGAGGAGGTTGAAACTATTTTTTTCTATACGGTGGCAGAGCTTTCACTAAGAAACAGACAGGGAAACAGCTCAGACCTCTAAGAAGTACCACGAAGTAGAGCCTCCCTCTACCATGACCTGGCCCCAGGAAAACTGACAGATAAATTGGAGTACAGAAATACTGCACAGGCTTTACAGTCTGTCAAAAACAATTATCACTTTAAAACCCACTTAAGACACAGAAGAGTTCTGATCTTTATAGCTGCCATTGGCAAACAGACATTAGTGTCTCCTTCTCATCCCTGTGTTGAATTTTGCTGTCTGGCCTCTTGAAATGTCTCTTTTTATAGCCTTTTCTGATCCCGTCTACTGTTTTCTGTAATATTTGAGCATCTAATTTTATTGGATTTAAAATAAAGCAAAGTAAAAAGGGCAAATTGTGATATTTTTCCTTCACAGTAATTCTTATTTTTCTGTTGTGCTGTCCCTAACAGACCAACACATTCACTCCCTCCCTGAGTCTGTCTTATTCCTGTAAACTCACAAAAAAACTCACTGCAGTTCTTTAAATTAGTCCCTTTTATTGCAAATGTACCCTTAAAACAACTTCCAGCAAGCAAGGTTTTGAACTGCGTTTGTTTACCAGCAGGAGTCTTTTCCTTGATCCCTTCAAAGGCGGCCTACTGTATTCTCTGATCCAAGCCCAGGACGAGACCAGCTGGGTTGCTGCATAAATCATTTGGGGAATTAGATGATTGTGAGAGCACAGAGACAGATTTAGCAAACCTCTTTTCCTCCTCTGTCCAACCTCCACCCATCAGACACAATCAGATAGTTGTGTGACAGTATTTCCAGAAAGGGTCAGGGTAACGCTAATGACTGCTGACAAAATCCATTTCCTTAAAGACTGACCAGGTCATTTAAAAGCATCCTAGCCTTTAAGAGTCACCTATGTCAAACAAACTTGAAAAGCGTAACCTTCAAATTTGCTTTGTGGTCTTGGGCACTTGAGCTGTACATGAAGCTTTCTGGTATAATTTCAAAGCATGCTCTTTTGTGTGCAGCTGTCATTGTACTCATGTCAAGGTCAGATTACCAGAGAGCAGCAGGTGTGTGAAAGTTAGCAGTAATAACAATTTGGCTGAAAAAGCACTTTTTCTTCATTGTCCTTGCACAGACAAGGACAAATCCACCCCTTCACCAACACTGTATATAAATTCCCTGTGACATTGTATTTAGACAATAACTGTTCGCCGACAATACCGCATTGCTAAATTATACTTAGTGTTACTCCTTAAGAAAGCCCTCACTGTCTCTTTGACTTGATAAATGGACCCATAGGACAGCTAACCTGACCATTTATGAGTGGCAGTAATTGAATCTGGCTTAAAGGAAGTGATTCAATTACTTTTGTGTGTGACACAGCTTGCCCCCGCGTTTCTCTCAGTCTAATGGTATGGTGTCTTCAGAGAAAGCCGTCTGAATAACACTCTGTCATTACACTTAAGGAAGACTGTGGGATCTGCAGCTAGCTCTTCAATAGTCTAAAGTGCCCTCAATCTTATCTCTCCTTTCAAAAGAAAAAGAGGTAAAAGCCTTTTTCTTTGTGTGTATATTGATTTGGACATATAGGCATGTTCTGTATTTATTACCCTTACAGTTATTGTTCTTTTCAGAAAAGGACTCATGACATGACAAGAATGTTACTTATTGTTGATGTGGACCCATTAATTCATACACTAGAAATATACTGGATTTTGTGCAGATGAACTTCCAGCAGGATAATGTCCCATGTGAAAAACAGTCTCAACCTGGTTTTAGTAGTATCTGGAGAGAACCCACACAGACATGGCGAGATCATGTAAATCCTCCTTCCTGGATTTGAACCCTGGCACTTCTTGCTGTGGGGCAACAGTGCTAATTAGCACACCACTGTGGTGCCGTCCTGTGCAAAATTAGTTGAGGTTAAATCAATAGTTCAGTGTTTTGGGACATTATGTTTCCCTAGCAGGAGCTGGGAAAAAAGGTTGTTGCAGAAACTGATTTTCTTAGTGCAAAAGTGTGAAATTGTGTTTTTTTTGTTTGTTTTGTTTCATAGTGGATTAGGTGCTAAACTATTCCATGGCTGAGCAGGACTTCTGGTACCCTACATAATGGATGTTTTCCACACAAGGAGGCAAAACTGAACCCCCCACGTACTGTGTATGCAGTAACAATACAGTCTAATAAAAAGAGCTAATGATATTTTAGAATTAAACACCTCTGCCTCTTCCCTGCAATATTGGACCCCCATAGCTAGCGGCTCTGCCTGACCAAGTTGGAAGGGTGGCAGTGGCTTTAATCGCAAGTTTGTTGACCTGGAAGCTACACTTCATGAGAGCTTTGTGTATTGTGCATTGTTTTCATTCTCTGTTTATTTTAGTTTTCACTTGCTCTTCAGTTAGGTTTATCTACCTAAAACAAGTGGTTAGGTTTAGGAAAAGATTGTGGTTTAGGGTAGACTACGCCCCCTCACAACATAACATGAAAAATGACAGTAAGCTTCGGTGACCGGTATATTGTGGCAAAACGTGAGAACAAAAGGCAGTTTGTGCATTGTTTGTGACAATTTGCGACAGTTTGGGCCTGAGACAGGAATACCGGGAATCCTGGAATGGCAGGGGAAAAGCGCTGGTCTCAGACAGCTTGGTATGCACGACATGTTTTAAGCAGAGCCTTATCGCATCGAGATTGAAGCGGATGTTGTCACTGTGGTCTGGTTTGCAACAAACACTCACCAAATCTCCCATCACAATCACAAATGCCTTTAACTTTGTCAACATGTTGCTTTCTGTTTCTAATCCACAACACGGATGCTGCGCGCAACAAACACAGGTTGCTTCCTTCTTGTAAACTGGCCCGTTTTCGGACAATTTGTACAGTGTTCAGAACAAGCCTTTAAACCCTCCACCCCCGACTCCTCCTCTTTTGACCGCCTGTGACACACTGCTGAAGAAAAAATAATGAGTCTAATTGACTTGGGGTCAATTTTTGTGCAATTTCCTTTTTAATGGGCAATGCTTTGGTGCCATTTGTTTGGTAAATAGCATGTGCCCCTAATCGTCTCTCTGTGAATTAAACCTCCCCCTTTCTCTCAACTCCCAAGTGATCTCCAGATCCTGTGAGGGCTTAAGTTGGAAAAAAAAATCCTGTAAACCCCAGTTGGATGACAACAAATGATGCCGTGGCTGCTAACTGTGTGTGTGGAGCTGGCAGGAACAGGATGATTAAAAGTCAGAGCAGTCAACTTTGCATCCGATGCTTCGTATTTAACTTATCACCTAATGGAAACACCTCACAAAGCTTAGATCTTTGCCAGGTATGTTTTTGCATAGGTTCTCTTGTGTTATTGTTTTCCCAATACCCATAAAGGTACACGTGTGAGCTTGGCTGTAGTTTTTTCTCATCAGGGGCTTGGTTCCCAGGGATATTCATCCCCTGAGGCAGAAAAGTAACATTGGCCAGAGTGTGATTTGGTGGGAGAAACACAGCCCCTGGATCTTACAGTGGAACACATGGCCTTTCACACGCACGCACGCATGCACGCACACACGCACGCACGAACGCACCATCTGGGCAAGGCAAATGTCAATTAAATCCAATTCACCTCACGTCACTCAGAAATTGAAGTCATAGTGCAACATTATTAAAACGATGATGTATACTGTATTGGAGACAAATGAGCAATACATTTCTCTTTTGATTGCCTATAAAGGATGAAAGATGTCTCCTCTAACTCCAGTAAAAAACATGAAGATGTAATCGTGATTGGATCACTTTAATGAATGACATGTCAGTCTGCAGCAGTGGACTGGACTTACTGAGGTATTGGCTCAATTATCTTGAAATATTCCAGCTGCAAAAAAACAAATATTTCACTAGTTTCATGTCAGAATTATGTATGCAGAGGTTTCCTCGAGTGATCTGGGAAACGTATCTCTTGAGGGGCTCAACCTTGTGGAGTTGCTGAGACCTGACACACACTGCTCATATATGAACGCCACTGACGAGCAGATTCCTTAAAAACAGCCCCAGGGAGTTTTTTCTTTTTCTTTTTTTTTAACCAGAGAGATGATCTCATCTGAACTGCACAGACCTCAATCTACTTATTATCTACTTATGCTTTTACTTCATCCATATTTGTTTTCTAAATAGATTTAATTCTAGAGAAATCCAAGGCATGTCCAGGCCTCTTAATTGTGCAACAGTTGGCTTTTTATTCAAGGGCTGGTTGATTTACTTTAAAGACAGGTCAGATTAAAAAGTCCAAAACACCTCTTAGCAATACGTATTTGCATAAAAATAAAGAAATCATTGAATATCACAGCAGTTATTATGTTAGTCTCTGTAGCATCAATATATTTTCTCCACTCTTAGCCCATCTTCTGACCCCTTGGATTTAATGTCCTGACATTTAAATTTGTGATCTAAATATTATTCGCCAATGACAGAACATGCAAAATAAAATATTATATACTGTATTTTGGTTTAATATCACTTACAATTTATTTGCACATACTGCTTACAAGGTAAAGCCACGCACATAAAATCTTGAGTCGCTACTTCTGTTCTTTGTTTTTATCTGTCTGAACCTTTCTATTTTTTTTTATTTCTACTTTCAATAACAGTTTCACATTTGCCATCCTGCACCGACTTGCAGCGTGTCATACATAGAATCACGTCAGTAGCGTTTCTATCTCACTGATCTCAGATCAGTGTCAGGGGACTTTCCTTAGTCCTTAGTCTCTTTTTCTTTGTCCCTGCTTTGTTATAGTCCTACACATGCCACACAGTATGGACACTTTTCTTATCTCTTGGCCTGCATGTGCAGTCATGTTTCAAAGCATTCTTATCTGATTCTCGCAAGCATGTCCTGCACAAACTGGCAATCTGCACAGAGCTCGAGGGATTTTCAGAGTTCAGAGTTTTTCTTTTATGTGGAATTCAGTCAAGTGCAAGGACAGTGCTATGCGTTTTGACTTAACTTAAAAAACAAAACAAAAAAAGTCTCTGGAGTCAGCATGAAAAGATGAGTTTATATACAGTAATTAAATTGAGTTTTGAGGCACCCTTTCTTTATGCTTTCCTAGAAAAATGGGAAATAGGTACAGTGGTTTTTATTGAAACATGCAAACATACATGGAAATACAGTATATAAGGCAAAAACACAGTTTATACAATTCTAATGGACTTGAAAGTCAATATTTGGTATGGACACTTTTATCCTTCAACACTCTCTTAGGCAGCTTTCTTGTCATTTCTTTAATTAGTCTTCATGAATAGTTCTCCAGGCTTCCTGAAGCTCTTCTCTGGATGTTTTTCTGCCTTTTGTTCTGTTCTCTGTCAACGTGATCCCAAACTGCTTCAGTAATGCTGAGGTCCAGGCTTCATGATTAATAGCTTTCCTCTGTGTGCTTTTCTATTCATGTATGCTTTTACTACATTGGCAGTGTGTTTGGGATCATTGTCATGCTGAAAAATGAAGCTGCTGCCAATCAGATGCTTTCCAGATGGTGCTCTATGGTGGATCAAAATCTGACGGTGCTTTTCTGCAACTCCATCACTTTGACATGGTCCTTGCTGAAATGCAGTCTAAACCATGACAGAGCCTCCACCGTGTTTTACAGATCTCTGTATTCTTATGCTTTCACCTGTTTTCGCCCCCTTTTCTTTACTCTTTTTCAGGCCTGTCATCTCTGGCATTGTCATATTACACACACACTCATCAATAATAATAGAAATGAATAGTTAGATAAAGAAATAAATAAAAGAATCAACAATAAAAACACAAACAAGCAGAGCCTCTAGCAAGTCTATAGAGCTCATATTGGAAAACGCTAACATGCTTTGCTCAGCAGTGCATTCAGATACTGATTCTGATTGCAAGAGCTACCAGACATGACAAGCTTAAAAAACAAAACAAGACAAAAAGATGGCTGTAGACACTCACTGTTGTACGTCTCTCCTGACTTCCTCCACGCATATTGACAACAGTTTGAAGCAAAGATTCATCACGCCATCAGACCTGTTGACACTGATTTTCAGTCCAGTTTCTCCCTGTTTTCTTTAATTAAGAACGGCTTCTTGACATCAGCTCTTCTACTGAAACAATTTCTCATGAAGCTTCAGTGAACAGTAGGTGGATCAGCTGAAGCTCCAGATGCATCTCTCAGGTCCTGTGTCAGGTCTTTGCTGGATTTATTCCTGTTTCTCAAGGACACAATTTTGAGATGCTGTTCCTCTGCTGTAGATAGTTTTTTTTTTTAAGAACACACCACACACAATGCAAAGATATTATAAATGATAAACAGACTTGTACATAAATACAACGTTTTTACTCAGTTGAGCTCTGAACTGTTGCTGAAGACCACGTTAACAGCCTGGTTTCTTGGAAGTAAAATATAAAGAAATTAATGGTGGCTCAAGACCTTTGCACAACACTGTACATAAATACAGTGTTGTGCAGAATAAACATTTTTAAGAAGAAAGTGAAACATTAAAAGCCTTACAGTTGATGTTATCCACAGTTTTTGCCTGGCATTGATTCGTGACATGTGTGCTCAATTTCCTAGACTCACAAGGGCAAAGCAGAAAATAACAGTCGCAGCCCAAATGAGCGTGTGGCAGCAGACCGTCGTCACTAGCCCCACAGAGCTGCCTCTGGCCTTAATCAGCCAAAGTCAAAGTGATAAGTGACCTTCCTGTATGCTGGTGCATTTTTTTCTTTAAATATACAATTTTTTCACACTAATGCGGATGACATTTTTTTCTAATGCATCTGGGTGTGTTTTCATTTGATGCCAAAATGGGACAAACAAACCATCCTTTTTTTGTTACAGTCTTCTTTTTATGTGTGAAATCAGGAGGAGGTTTTCAGACATTCCTGAGGCTGGAAGAATGACAGCTTGCCTGGTGATTGTCTGGATCTGGAGTTTGAGTGGAGTACAGAGAGAGAGAGAGAGAAAAAAAAAGCTCACAGCATGCCAAAGATCAACGGGGGTGGGGTTAGAGAGCCTTCAAAATGAAGAATTTTTTTATTAGATGGGAAAAATCTTGCTGTTGCTGTTTTTAAGAAATTCACAGTGAATATAAATACTTAAGGCAGAGTTAACGTACAGAAAGGTTAAGCATTACTCCTCCGAGATAAAGCAACAAGTGACTTCGGAGTGGAGTTAAAGTAATGTGAATGTCCTTTTTTCCCCCTTTTTTGTTACTGTATGCCTTAGTGGACAGTCTACTGTGGAAAAATGAAACCAGCAAATTTTAAAGACTTAACATCACCGGCCAAAATATTTCACATGCTCGGAGAAACATACAAGGAATTTCCTTGCAGGCAAACACAGCTGCCCAGAGCTCTCTTGCAGGGTGTGATTAAGTATTCTTTTTTTTGTTCCAATTAATTAACAGTGACGAAGGAAACAGAGTTTGCTTGCATTTATTGATAAATCTTTCAATGAACATTTTATCCGAGCACAAAACTCCATCCTTGAGCAGGCCCGCAGCTCTGCGTCTTACTATTGAAGGTCACTGAACAAACAGCCGGGGAGTTCCAGTTGATTATTGGTTTCCAGTGGCTTACTGCACACACACACACAAAAATAGTCTTTGTCACATAATTCTTTAAAGACGCAGTATGCTCCTTTGTAAGCCGAGCACAGCTGCCATCAGTTGAAATCGCTGCATGAGCGCATGTTTATTGAGAACAGTCCAAATAGTTTATATTGTCCCTTATCGAAATATGGCATGCACATTTCACAAAAACGCTCTCGTAAACTGTTCTCTGCCACTAGTGTTCCCTCATGAATTGTTGTTCTTATCTTCCTGACACCATGCCCCTGAAACAAACAGACCATGGCACAATGAGAATTAGAAAAAAAATAGAAAGAAAGAAAGAAAGGAAACAAAGTGTGATCTGTGTGTGTGTGTGTGTGCCTCTGAAAACCATGTGTGTGTGTATGTGTGTGTGAGGATTATCTGTGTACAGTACAGTTGCTTGCTGTTTTGGTGTGTATATGCTTCTGGGTATATCCAGGTGTGTACTGTACACGAGCTCTTGCAGGTAGAAGTGGAAAAGCTTAGCCTTCTGATGGCTGATGACAGTGTGACAGGTGGGGTTTATTTTCCCAGGCTTTTATTGTAAATACAGCTCAGGACTACAGAGCATGCAGAATGGGCGTACTGAGAAAGAGAAAACACAGATGGACACCTGGAAGAAAACTTGGAGTTGGGGGGGAGAGAGAGACAAAGTTTGAAATCGTTCTGCTCTGTCAAACAGCTGCAACTCAGCTCCTCATTCAACTGAGACTTCAGTGCTTTTGGCAGACGCCAGGCTACAGCAGCAGTGATTGGGTTTCAGCTTATTGGGCAATTCTCTGCGAGGTGGGGTATGCACACATCATAAAACCTTTCCTTTAAACACCTTTTATGGGGCTTCTTTTCTAACACAATGGTTGAATTTTCTTTGTGTGTAAAATGGAGCTCATTTACTCTCAGTTTCCGTCTCCTTCCTGGAGCTACAATGTGGTAGCTTGTCCTAAACACCTTCCCTGCTTCAGGTGGCTCGCTCTCTGTTTAAAGCATTAGTCCAGAAATCTGGTAGGGCACAGTATGTGCAGGGGAGTCAATTATTGTCTGCGTTTGCCGACATATGCAGGCAATAATAGAGTGAATTTATACAATTCTTTCCCGGCGCCTTGAAATGAAGGAAGACTCACACATGGGAAGCTCGGCACAAAGCATTTCAGCTGGCTTATAGAGCTGGATGTATGGCGTTGTTTGATCTTACAAAGACTGACGCTGAAATCTGTAAATCATAAATGCTGTAAAGCTGTTAGAGTACAGGTCGCTGTTCTGCAAAAGAATGATATGCAAAGAGCTGTGAGCAAAGTAGGAAATTATAACTTATTAAGCTGGATTATCATAATGTTAAAAAAAAGATAAATAAAAATGAGCTTCTTATCCCTTCGGACAGGACAGCACTAACTTTACTTTCACAATTTACAAGAAAGCAGCTTTTGAGGTGTTACCTGTGCCTGACCTAACTGCCCTGCCTGGTTGTAATATGATGAGGCAGCACGCCGTTCACCTCTTATTGCCTGTTGAGCAATCTGGCCAGAAAAGAGACGCGGCAACTCAGGCTTCAAACACCGTCTTGAATAACAAGCCGAGCAAAGAGGGAAAACTTGCTTGCATTTAGAAAGCCTCTGGAGGTCAATCAGTCGTAGAAGAAGCGGGGGAAAATTTGGAGAAGGACCAGTCAATGTGTTTGTTTTCAGTCAACGTGTTTGAGTTTGGAAAGCGTATGAAAAATTCCTCCACCGCAAAGAAAGAAAGCACCTGATGCTGTTTCTGCTCCATCTTCACAGAATATGTTTTCTGATGTTTAAAAACCCAACACACCAGTTAGGCCCCTGTTAGCAGAATGGGCACGGTTAATTGGTGGGTTTAGGTCAGGACGAATTATTTTATTGCAGAGATTCCCATGAAAATGTATTTAACAGTCATTCATGCTTCCCAGATGATAAAGCCTACAGATGTCATAAACTTCATCTAACAGAAGTAGGTTGAAGTAAGTGGCTTTGACTGAAATGTTTTGATGGCCACTGGATGGATTCTCATGCCATTTGCTAGACACACTTATACCCTCAACAGTATGATTTAATAAAGTTTTTATGACATTTGGAAAACATTCAGCCTGCAAATCAACAGCCTTTCATGTCATTGCCATTGTGAGCTTGCTAGCATGCTGCTGTTAACATTACACTCAAAGCAATGCTGTATCTGAGTTTAAACTGCAGGTGCTGTCAAAGACAAGTGATATAAAAGTTACATAAGTTTCATCTTTTTTAACATGAACAACTTCACTGAACAATACTGATGGAGTGGGTTATATATCAGAGGGTTATACGTTCACACAACCACATGCTGGAGTACATGCTCAGCACTAGAGCCCCATCCAGATATAAAGGTGCTGTCACTCATTGGTTTGCAGCTGCTTGCGGACAGTTCAGGCTCCTGTTGTGTAGAAAACCCTGTAATGTAGTTACAAAAGTCAACCAAGTGTGTCCTTTGCTGTCATTTCCTTTACATATTCTCTTCAAAAATGAAAAAGAAAAGTTGAATTCATGCCACTAATGATTTTTGGTAATGCAAACAAAGATTTTATTGACCTTGGTTGCAACAGCGGTGCTTATCTCTTCTCGTGTAGCTGTTCCTTGACCGTCTATTAAGGTAGATGGGAAGTTAGCCCTATCATGTAAAAACCTCAAAATGAAACATATGTCTCTTACAAAAACTGAGCCATATTGTGGCTGTTGTTTCAGAATTATAACAACCTTCAAGATTTTTCCCCAAAAAGCTACTAAACAGAAAAACTTTTCATATGTTGAGCAATAGCTCTCCAGGCTTTCTGAACGTCTTCCTCTTTTTTTTTAAATTTTGGCAGCTTTATCACTGATTTTCAGTCGAGTTCTTGTATCTGACCATTTTCAGGGCATTTCTTTCTTTATTTATTCAAGCAAAAAAAAAGTAGCCATCTAAATCGGTGGATGAATAATAGTGAACAATTGTGTTTAGAGATAAGAGACAACTTAGCAAAGAATCAATTGTAAATTGTATGTTTAGAAACTTTATTATCTGCAGCCTGTCACAACAACTCTCTACTTAATGAATCTATCAAAAATGACATAAGTAACACAGTTTGATAGGCATAAAAAAGTATTTTGAACAGGATCTGAAGGTCATGTCCTTTAGAAACAAACACCTGACGCAGGACCTGAAGGATGTGTCTGGTCCTTCTGTTGATACATCAACTGTTCGTTGAAACCTCAACAGAAATGGTCTCAGTGGACGGGTGACTGTCAGAAAGCCTTCTTAATGAAAAGAAACAGGGAAAAAATGCTGACTTGTAACAAATTACACAAAACTGGACTGAAACAGGTAACAAGTCTTATGTTAGCCAAATTTTACAATTTTTGCTCCAAATTGTTGTCGGTATGCACAACACTGAGTGTCTCAGCCATCTGTTAAATGGGGGAGGCTCTCTTATTGTTTGGGACTGCCTTTCAGCCAGTGATGTTGGGACTCTTGTCAAAATTGTTGGAATTATGAACCATCAGGATCAAGGACCATCAGATTTTGATCGACCATATTATACCATCTGGATTGACACCAGCTTCATTTTTTAGCTTGACAATGATCCCAAATACACTGCGAAAGCAGTAAAAGCATACCTGGATAAAAACACACAGTGGAACAGTAAAGACTGGCCTCTTCAGAGAATAGACCTAAAAATTATTAAAGCAAACAAGAGGCAGCCAACATCCAGAGAAGATCTTTAAATGTCCTTCAAGAAGCCTGGAGAACTATTCCTGAAGACTAATTAAAGAAATGACAAGAAAGCTTCCTAAGAGGGTTCAGGCTGTGCTGAAGACTAAAGGTGGTCATAACAAATATTGACTTTAAAGCTCTTACCAATATAGCTCTGTTTTGCCTTATATGCTGTATTTCCATATATATTTGGACATGGCAATAAATCGCTGCACCTATTTCCCATTTTCCTAGTAAAACATAAAGAAATGAGAGGTGGCTCAAGACTTTTGCATAGCTCTGTAACTTGGAACAGAAGCCTCTGATTTGGAGCTCTGTAGAAGGTGAATGGAGGCAGCAAACATAAAACCTGCTTTTGAATGTTTCTTATTGGTCATGACCCAGGGAAACTAGAAACATTAAAAGCCTTTTTTCCAAACTAGTGTGATTAGCACACGCTCTCAGGTACTTTCCCTACCCATGGCCAGGCGTTTTTAGAGGCGGGTAAATAGAAAGCAGATGCTGGCTGAAACACAGGAAGCCTTTTAAAGGGTTTGGATCTAACTCTTTGTGACACACTGTGTCGATGCAGAGGGCCAGATGGGACGACTGTGTGTTTTTGTTCCGGGAATGATAGGAGGCGTTGTTGGTGACATTGCAAATATCTTCACCTGTGTCCAATATAAGAATGAACTTTTAGATGAGAGCTTTCTGCTGCAAACAAGCCGTGACCAGAACAAGGCCTTTGCACAAAAGGAAAGCTTGAATAATTGGTTCTGCTTGGAGGAGGGATTAGTGTGGATGCACTTCGAGTTATTAAAATATGCATGTAAGATTTTAAACGTTTATTAAACTTGTTCTTCAGGAGAAATGACTCATGCGATTTTTGTTCTTGGGCTGGATACCCAGAGTGTGAATGTGTCGATAATGTCTATATCAGTGTCATCTTTTTTTGTCTACCGAGGTCTGTTTGCCACCACAAAAGTTTGACTTCATCTTTCGTTAGTGAGGAGGTCACATTACGCCTTGGGTGTACTTCACTAGCCACAGAGATCTGTGTTATCATCAAACAGAGATACAGACTGTTCTCATTTAACTTTGCATGGGAGAGGCTTGGCAGAAAGCAGCAGAGGCCTCTTCAAACAAAAAGGTCATTTAATTCAATGCAATTGGAAACATTTGACAAAAGACCTGTGTGCAAGTGGTGAGTTGGTTGAAAATGTAATACTTTATTTTGTTGTCAATTTTGTCAGATCTTAGTCCACTTTGACGATCTTCCCGGTGATATAATTCCGGAAACGATTATTTTTCAATATTTTTTAATCTGCCTTTGAATCGCGGAAGTCTGAAAACATGTGTCTTCCAGAATGTTCCGATAATTTTATGCTTCTAATAATCAGTGGCAGATGCCTCAGTGTGATTCCTGCCAGATTGAATCCAACTTTTTTTTTTTTTCGTTAAAGAAAATATGTTGAAAGAAAGATTAGTGAAGATTAATGAAGGTATAGCTGTCCAAAAAACACTCTAAAACAAGAACATGCCAACAATCTATCCACTGAGGAAATGGAAACAACACAGGAATTAGCTAATGGTCTCAATTTGACAGTTGCACTCACTATGGTGGCTTGATCACAAAGTTATGAAGTGTGTAATTGCGACGGCTCTATTTCAAATTGTCAGTCTTGCCACATTTTCTGTCTTTCTCTCCAGGCTGCTGCAGTGTCAAATGTAGGCAAAAATGCCTTGTAAACACTAATAACCAGCAAAATAAGTATGTCCAGGGCATTATTTTTGCATTATTTATGTTGTGATATACTTGATTAACTATTATAACAATTATTATTATAACATTTGAACCACTGCAAGAGAACCAGATAACTTTAAAGGTTTAAAGGTGCAGGGAGAGAGTTTCTTAAAAACGGATGACCAGAAATGATGGAACAGAGGCCAGGATACCCGCACATTTAGTAACAAGTAATGCTAGGCCAATCATTTCTATTAAACAGTTAAATACTATAAAATATTCACATTGACTCAACTTCCCAGCCATGCAGATTTGTATGATTGGCTTGCTGTCCAAAAAACTGTCAAAACTGCCACATTTCAAGCTTCTGAAAAAACTCAGTAAAAGTTCTGAGGGGGTCCTTTCAATTTTGTTTCTACTTTTTCCTTATTATTCTCCTGCATCATATGTATCCATGATGTTTCAATTTAGTTTTATTCATATTGTGCAAGTTCACATCAGCGGTTGCCTCAAGACACCGGTATATTATAAGGTAAAGCTCAAACAATATTACAGAGAATGGCAATGATCATACAGTCTGCTTTGAGCAAGGAGTTGGCAATGGAAGGGAGGAAGATCTTTGTTTTACCAGTAACAAACTTCCAACATCACCAGGTTCAAGGAGGGCAACCACCTGCTGTGACAGTGTTAGGAGTGAAGGGGAAGACAAGAGAGAAATGAAGGACATAGGACATCATCAAAAACCCCCAAAATTGACTCAGCAGGAGCGAGTGGACATCCAGTAAGTGACGAATTATAAATGAAAACTAGTACGATGTGGATTTCTGCTCAAACATAACTTAAAACTGTCCTTTCCTGTCAATAAGTTAAAAAAAGAACAACTCCCCTGTCAATTTGAAATGAATATTTGTGCTGGTTTATACAGAATGAACCATAAAATTTGCACCAAAAAGAAAAAAACAAAACAAAAGTTCAGCTTTTAGAGACCACAACAGTACGCTACTTCTAAAGACGTTCTTGCATTTAGATTGGGCTGCCGTTATTCTACTTTTTCACATGCGCACGCTGTGATTACAAATGAACAGCGGGATCCTTCTGTGATTGCAGTTCTGTGTGTGTCAACGTGAGAGAGTGGTTGGAGTCTTAAGTAGTGGTGGTGTGGTTTGCGGACAGCTGGCACACGCTCTCTGCTCTGAGTCACTGAAAGGGAAACCCTGATGGTGACGAGGCGAGCATTTGCATCAATTAGCCACAACATTTAGACCACTGATAGGTGAAACGATGCAATGCCTTCTGGGAAAAGGTCAGGTCCTGGCAATCATGTGGATTTCACACCTAAACATTGTTATAGAGCAAGCATGTGATGCATAAGGTCAACATGCAACCTACAGGACACAACGGATGTGCTGCTTAGCCGATAGCACAATCGGGACCTACGCACAATTCAACAGATGGTTTTAATGTCATGGTGTATATCACCATTTTGGGATACTACAATGTTTTGACGTGCATATTTGTGCCTTCATGTTATACATTTGTCTCCTGACACGATTGTTACCTAAACGATACGCTGCATTTAGCAGTATTTCCTTTGGGTAACAATCATGTCAGGAGGTTCATTTAATTGAGTGGAAAAGCTGGTTCAGGCAGTACTATATTTGTGTTGTGCTGACAGGTGAGCCCAGCAGAAGTTCACCTTTTGTTGAGGAATGAGTCTTTTAACGGATATCCCTGTCCAACTGCTCCACGACTTCCAGCATAGAAAACAGCTACAACAAAGTGTTTGCAAAATACTGACCGACATGTGTTGCTCTGTTTGTGGTGCAGCTGAACCTCCCAACAACACTAATACAGTGTAGAAATATAGAAGCAATCGTTCTCCATGGTTTCTGAAGGTCTTTCAATGTGTGTGTGTGTTTTTTTTTACAGTTCACACAGTACATTTTTACTAATTTTCAGCCCAGTCCTCATATGTGACCATTTTCAGAGGAATGTTTCTATTTTTCTTAAGCCATTTAACACTGACCTCTGAGTCATTCAAGCATGAAAAAGGCACCTAGGTTAAAGGATGAGCCAGTGTTGTGTCTACACATAACAGATTTTAAACTGTCTTCAGGCACTTTGTTACTAGAAGCATGTCACAAAAACACATCATTTTGTTCCTGTTTCTTTAATTGAACCTATAAAAAACGCCAACGATAACACAGTTAAATGGCATAACATTGCATTTTTGCACCAGCAAGGTCATTCCTGAAAGCTATTAACTGAAAACTTGGCATATTTCAATATGGTGTGTCCTTGAAAAATATGATGAACCTGACAAGTGGAAGACAAAAAAATGTCAGGCATAAAAAACTATCGACAACACCTGAAAGTCCTTAGGCCTTAACAACAGGAGGAAATACAGCAGAGACCTTACACAAGACCTGAGAGATGCATCTGGCAACCTTCAGTTGATTCATCTACTGTTCACTGAAATGACCTCAGTGGAAGGGTGGCTGTCATGAAACCTTATGAATGAAGGGAAACAGGGAGAAAATGCTGAGGTAAGCCAAATTGCACAAAAGCTGAAAATCAGTAGCAACAGGTCTTGGATCATGACAATCCCCATTGACTGATTTCTGCATATTGACTGACGGGTTCAGCCCCAGTTGCCAAGCTGTGAGCTCTCTTGAATCAGTAGTTTTATCCATGCAAGTATTCCTTAAAGAACATTTTAGCGAGTTTCCACAGAACAGTGAAAATGTCTGCATTTAGTAGGCGAACCAACCTAATTGAGGCGCATGAAAGTAGAATTAAAAACACATTGCTGATAAAGGTTTTCATTTTTTTCTCTGTGTCAAAGTACTGTTATGTTACTAAGAAGTGCTTCTTTGAAGAGTTTGTTGCTTAAACTCTAAAAATCACCCCAAACTGTGACGCAGCTTTTGTTGAGCAACTGGCAGACATATGGACCTCCACACCCTTAACATTGCAATCTGTCCAATTCCACTTAACTGCAGAGAGGTCAAAGTGAGGGCGCAGAGGGCCAAAAGACAGAGCCTGCTGCTTTCTCGCTTGTCATCTTTGCAATACACCCACCATTTTCCGTTACAGTGCGATTTAAAGCCATTGTGTGGGAATGAGAATTTAGTGGTTGCAATAATGTCATTAGATGATTTGCGGCTCAAGTAAGAGTGCGGCGTAGCCCCCCCCATTCTTGCAATGTGGAACTGTTGTGCTTGGATTCACAGGGGAGCTGTTTACTGTGGCACCACTCATTCCACCCATTGTTTCTGCACTCTTAATGACAGACTCAGCCACAATGTAAAATCAAAATGGAGAGTCTGTGCCAATGTGATATGCATGCAAACGGCAAGTTCATGGGGCCAGAGGTGAGGAATGGGCCTCGAAGAGGATTAAACAAGTTATAAAAGCGGAGTGAGTCACAGTTGGATAGATTTAGAAGGATTTTGTATTACATTTAACATGCCCTATAAATGTTATGAAGAGAAATTCACCTCCACAGCGTTACACTGTTTCATTTCTCCATAATTCACAAAACCTTTTCCCCCTGCCTTAATTCATTAAACGTGTGGCAACAGATGTCTACTTTCTTCCACTGAGTGATTACTATAATTACCCAGAGCACTGATGTCTGGATTGTCCATGTAATCGGCTCTGTTCAGTCTCTGGGATATTTATAAGTGAATCAGTCAGCACATCTGCAAATTAATGAGGCTTGCTGTGCACAATTTCATGGTGTGCTCGCACATGTAGACAATCCAGATTGATTTTGAATGAAAATTTGTCATAGATGATGATGGAGTGCTTTGCCTTGGAGCAAACATTACTGACATATCTATATATTGCTCAGAAGTGTGAGACAAGTTGTCAAACTTGGCGCACGTCTTCGTGCTATTATGCTTAAAAGTTGGGCTGCTCCAGTGACAATTAATGTTTCACTCCACTTTACACGCTGTCACTCTACGTACGGAGTAATGACTACATTTCAATCACAGTCTTATTTGCCTGTCATGCCAGGGCCAAGTAATGTAGTTTGAGGTAAGACGTTCGGCAGGGAGTTCCTTTATTATAGGGCTGTTAAAAACACTTGTATGACAGGCAGGCTTTCCCCATAGGGCTAGTCAGTTACCCAGTCCAATCCTGTTTTTCAGCTGCTGACGGTGCACCAAAGCTTACAGAAAACTTCATTTCAATTCAGTTTTGTTTATGTAGCGCCAAATCACAACAACAGTTGCCTCAAGGTGCTTTAGACTATGAGGTAAAGGCCCTACAACAATACGGAGAAAACCCCAACAATCAGACGACCCCCTATGAGAAAGCACTTGGTGACAGTGGGAAGGAAAAACTCCCCTTTAACAGGAAGAAACCTCCAACAGAACCTGGCTCGGGAACAGGACCAAAGATACACTACAATGGTATATAAACACACAGTGAGTTAAAAAAAGGTGAAAGAAGAAGAAACACTCTTCTCTGGATGCCCCCAGCAGCCTAGGACTATTGCGGTGAAATGAGGTGAAATGAGGGGTTCAGGGTCACCTGATCCAGTCTGGTCTAATCTTAAAGTAGAGAGGGTGTCTATCTCCTGAATCCAAACTAAGAGCTGGTTCCAATAAAGAGTAATAAGCCTAGAAGTAATAAATTAATAAACTAATTTTTCAGCATCACACTGTGCCAGGATGTTTCTGTCTGATTTTGCAAAACCACTTTCAATGACCATCTGTCCTATCCTTCCTGTCACATCAGCTCTCAGTTTTCAGTTTTAATGCAGACAGTGTCGATGTCAGAGCCCGGGGGG
>VOQK01015676.1:7564-20726 GCA_015052645.1 Benitochromis conjunctus
TAGCTGTAAGCTTTTTTGTTTTTTTTTTTTTTATCCAAAAACTGACTATATTTAGCTCAGAGGGTAGAAGGCTAAGTTACCAGCTAGAGTTTACAGTATTGTGATACAGTCTTTCTTTATATTTTGTTGGAAAATAAGAAAATAGGTGCAGTAATATGTTGAAAAATGTGAAAACATAAATGGAAATGGAGTAATCTAAAGCTCGAAAGTCAAGTACCAAAAGTTGAAATTTGGTATGACCTCCTTTGTTCTTCTCAACAAATTGACATCTCTTATTGTAATTTCAGTTCAGTACAATTCAATTTTATCGAATCACGCCAAATCACTGCAACAGCTGCTTCAAGGTAAAGATCCTACAATAATACAGAGAAAGCCCAGACAATCAGATAACTGCCTGTGAGCAAGCGCTTTGGCGACAGAAGGGAGGAAAAGCTCCCTTTTAACAGGAAGAAACCTCTGGCAGAACAAAGCTCAACGAGGGGCAGCCATCTGCCACCATCTCTCCACTCAAAGTAGTCTTCAGGAATAGTTCTCCAGACTTCAAGTAGGACACCCAAAGATCTTCTTCAGATGTTGGCTGTTCTCTGTTAAAATGATCCCTCACTCCATGACAAATAGTGTTCCACTTTGTGTTTTTTGCTATACAAATATGCTTTTTTCAGCATTGGCAGTGTGTTTGAGATGAAAAATGAAGATTTTGCCAATCAAATGCTTTCCAGATGGTAATGCATGGTGGATCAAAATCTGATGGTACTTTTCTGTGTTCATAATTCCATCAATTTTGAAAATATCTCCAACACTGTTGTCTGAAATGCTTCTCCAAACCTTGACTGATGCTCCAACGTCAATTAAAGATGGCTATAGACACTCACTGTTAGACCTCCCTCCTGAACTTCTTATATCATAGATGGTTTTAAATTTTGATTAATTGATTTTTGGTCAAGTTCTGATATAATTTGTCATGCCTCAAGCTTTTGTCCTTATTTCCATTCCTTAAGAATAGCCTCCTGAAAGCCACCAATAATTTGAAACCATTTCTGATGAGGTCTCAGTGAAATGGATCAGTCTGCTAGTAACAAAGTGCATTAACATTCATTTAAAACTGGTTCTTTGCTAGGTTGTTTGTTATGTGCAGACACTCGTTCATCCCTGAATGATTCATAGGTGAATGTTAAACATTCCTCTCAAAAAGTCAGGTACATGAACTGGACTGGATAAGTGAAAAAGCAGCTAATGTAAAAAAACAAAAAAAACTTTGAAAGACCTCCAGAAAGCCTGCAGAACTATTGTTTAAGACCGCTTTACAAAAAAAGTGAAGTCTGGGAGCTTAGTATTAAAAAAAATTAATTAAAAATTAAATAAAAAGAGGGATGGCTCAAGACTTTTGAACAGTTCTATAGCTAGCTAGATTACCAAGACATAGACAGACTGCTAATAGCCACCTTTTTGCATGAACAGTTCCCCAAAAGACACCAGTAATATAAACATTGTAAAAATGTCCAGTTCAGTGATTTGAATCACATATGGTGAGGTCAACAGACACTGGCACACACCCCGGTCTGTCAATGCAGCCTTAATCATCGGTAACTTTAAATCGTACTGCAATATAAAGAGGTAAGTTACAGAAAAAAACATCCATGGAGACTTTTACCTGAGGCGATTGTAGAAGCCAAAATATTTTTCTGTACAAAGGTTTCAAAAATGTTTATTCCTGTTAATAAAAGAGAGGGTATTATAACTTGGAAGTCTAAGAGGACTGTTTTGTTTTATTCAAGGTTTCATTTTTCAGCCCTGAAAGTTGCCCTTAGATCTAATCACTGTCATCAGCAGCATTTTCCGTTGCAACGTGTTGCTCTTTTTAGATATAAATTAAAAAAAATATCTCTAAAACACATCGTAAATTACTTGCTCAGAACGAAACGGCACTGGGCAACAAGCTGGTAAACATAATGGAGCCAGGTGTTTTCCTCAGGCAATGAGGAGCCCGACTCAAAGGAAAGTGGATCGCGGAGTTACATTCACAAACAGGACTCTGAATAAATGCAAATGTTACTCTAATGTCAACCTGAAGTATAAATGCGGAGCTGTTTTGGTTCCTGCTCCTATCAAGTAGCTAAAACATTGCAAAGTGCTTTGTTTCAGCGACATATTTCACACTTTAATTTTAGCCGCACAGTGAGGACACATAATGAAATGTGACTGTTTGGCTGGTGGGCGTTTCTGTCAATGCAAAGAAATGACGTGTAGCTGAATTCTGACCTTATTTCCCCCCCTGGGGCTGGATGACACTGAAATGAGTCAACTCTGTATGATGCACCTGCCACAAAAACAAAGGTGCTCAGATCACCTGGGTTTTACAGGCGAGCGTGTGAACATTTGAGGTATGAGTTAATAAAACAACTGGCTCAACCTGCATTATCACACCTATGGCAAGTGAACAGTGAAGGAATGCAATGTTTTCAATTCTATCTCAAGTTAAGTTCCAGTGAGCAGGACGCTAACTTCCTCGAGCCAACAGGGACATGCCCCGACATGTCAAAACACACACAGATACTTAAACACACATGCTGTGAAAATACTGCTTGCCCCGTTAAGACCCCGTTGAATCCAACCTTCCTATCTATCCCAGGTCAGCAGAGTCTGTGGCAGAGACTCAACAATCCATCATTCATTTATGAACTCCTTTTATGACCCCAATTACATGTTGGCTCCTTGAAAGCAGCACCCAGATGTGCTTTAAGTGAGCGTCTGAGCAAACGAGTGGCACTGGCTCCATGACACGACGAAGCGGAGAAAATGGTCTGGTGTGTCGAAGCGTTTCAGAGGCTTTCTGGATGAAAGCGTGGATAGCAGGGAACTGGGTTTTTAGTCCAAGTGCTGTTGTTTTTTTCTTTCCTACTGAACATGTGCAGGGGTGTGTATCGTGGTGTGTGTGAGTAAGGGTATGAGTAAGTGCTGAAAGAGATTACACAAGTGGGAAAATATATAAATAGGGACAGTGAAGAGATGGAGCAATGTAGAGTCCTGGTGGAGTGCTAAGTGCTTGGAGTCGTAGATGGGAGACGGTATATGCTGAGCAAGGAGTAAAGAGTGTCAGTAGGTTTTCATGGTGCGAGCTTATGCTCCAGCCAACCTGGTCTCATTCTCCTCTGCTCATGCAGCCCATTAGAAGACCAAGGGTGCATTGAAAATGAGTGGCCTAGATGCGTCTCTACTCCAATTCCCCAGGGACATGGAGTCAGTTTCTCAGCTAGTGTGTAACTCAGCAGTCTGTCTAAGACTTCTGAATGAACTTGAGCACAGCAGGCATCATCATTCATTTAAAACATCAGGTAAAACAACATGACATTTACCACACAGCACAATGTGCAGACTTACGGAGACATTTTTCACGCACTAACGCATATGGGAAGCGGCATATAGAATATACTGCCTGCCTGTTACAGCAGCTCTTTCTCATTTTTAATTATATGCCTTTATTCCTCTGCCAGCAATTTGTGCTTAAAATGGGAAATTATGCTGTGCAGATGTACTTTCTAATAATTGGTTGTCATCTCTCTCTCTTCTTTTTTTTTTCCTTTTTAAACCTTCGCCATGACTCCTCTACCAAGACAGGAACTGAGGCAGAGATTTGTTTGTCTGTGTTAGCAAGACTGTGCAAAAACTACCAATCTTTATATCATGATATTTGTTGGAGAGCTGAGAAAAGGAAGATGCCTTTCATTTTTGTTTCGTCTTTAGTTCACCTTTGATAAAATTGCACAATAGGGCATTGGTGGAAGAGAATATTTTATATTTATTTATTTTTGTAGCGCATAAGCTGCTTGATCCAGTTATTTATTTATTTATATATATATCTATATCTATACACACACGCGCGCGCGCACACACACACGCGCACACGCGCGCACACACACACACACACACACACACACACACACACACACACACACACACACACTATTTCCTTTTTATGAATAATCTATGAAGGCACTGTTTGATTTTTGTTTTTCATGATACATTTTCATTTTTCATCATTTTTGTTTTTCACGGCTCTGGATGCTAACAGGTGTTAGCCTGTCCTCGTTGATATAAATGGAGTGAAATACTGCTGATACATGAGTTGCATCAGTTTTAGCTAATGTAACTAACACCATGGCAACATCATGGCAATGTCATGGCAACTGGGTATATCATTCATGTAGCACGTTGGCTGACAGTGTGTTTAAAATATTTTCTTTTAACCTGATATAATACATTCCAGCAGCCTTTTTATGTGACTTTCTGTGGGAGACTGCAAAAAAGCAAAATTTACTAGTTAATCCAGATAAGTAGAATGATAATAAAAGGTCATAGTAAAATAAAAGTCCTTGAAACTGGTTAAATGTGCTCCAACACAGCAAAAAGTTAAAGTTCACCATGGGAAGAAAATTAAAGTAAAACTGCTTCCCTGTGAGCTTTATTGCTAACTTCCTTTAGCATTTATTGTATCTTTTGTATTCTCTGTTATATTCTGGTTCCTTTTTCTTGATTTCATAATGTTTTGTTATTATCTTTTGTCATCCCTTTTTTCCCCCCAGTCAGGCCCCAGTATCTGTGTGGTCTCTGTGTTTTGTCTCGGTGTGTAGCTAACATATAAAACAGGAAAAGACCACCGTGTAATCCATTTATTTCAACAAAGTAACTGTATTCTAATCATCACCTATTTAAACTGTAATTGTAACAGAATACAGTTACTTATATTTTGTATTTTAAGTAAAGCTGGTACATGCATTCTGTTACTCCCCAACTCTGGTTATGTTTCCTGTTTTATTGTGATAGTGTGTTGTCTTGTGTTCCCTTGTTATTCATGATTTGCTCCTACTTTGTTTCCCATGTGTCTCCACTTCACCTAATCACCCTCCTGAGTGTGTATATAATGTCTCAGTCTCCCCTTGTCCTTTGTCAGAGTGTATTGTTCAGTTCCCCGGTGTTGGTCTGGTTCCTGGTCTTTGGCTCCTAGAATCTTAGTTCCTTATTGAGTTTATAGTTTACAGTTTTCCCTTAAGTTTTGCATTTGAATCATGCAGTTTTGTATATGAACCTTAATAAAGGGCTTGCCTTTACTTAAACCACCACCTGCCTCTGTCTCTGCATCTTGGATCCTTCACTACTCACTAAAAAAGATTTTATTACACACTTGTTTAGACACACAGGCCACTCAAGGGGGTATATCCACTTAAGACCCTCTCTATCCCTTATCTATAATGCACGGTGTAGCTTTGACCACTCCCTTCAGCCCCCCAACACCTCAGCCATTACTCCTGCAGCAGGAGGTGGTGGATGGTTTTGACCTTGTTTCTACTGCATGTGATTCACCATAATCAAAGTACAAGCAAGAGTGAGCCTGGATTTATGTTTTCTGTATTCACGTTAAAGTAAAGTAAAATCCCTGAAATACAAAGTAATGAAGTGAATGCATCCACACCAAACACAGGGATAAATCAGTAATGAGAACGATGGACCAGTTGATGGAGATGCGCCACAGAAAAATGAAACAAACTGTTAATTAATCAGATTTAAAACGCACATAATCTACACAGAAGGAAGGTGTCAGAGTAGGAATAGTGATCCTGAAAATGTTGATGGTTCAGCTTTCTCTTTTTCATTACTGAGCTCAAGTTTGCATTCACACTGTGTCTCTCAGACTAAAAGGGGCTTGCTGTTTCAGCTACTTTTCATTGCTTCTAACAAATGCACTCTTGGCCCATCTATTGCAAATTGGTGCTCCTGATTGGGTAATTAAGTTCATGACAATCTTTACAGTGGAAATTGTGCCCGCAATAACTTTTAGCCGAGCTGCAACCAACAATTAGGCCCACACAATCGGTTCATTCTCAGTAGATCACGTCAGAAGACTATAAATGTACCAATTCATATACCCCATTTACCTTTAATTGCTATTAGTTATAACATAAAATTTACATTTGACAAGATTTTCTTTTTGACCCAAATGATCATTCAGAAATGATCAAAATAATTTCCTGTCGGTTGATTGAATAATTAGTTGTCGTACTTCCAGCTTCTTAAATGTCATGGCACATTAAAAATAATTACTCACAAGCACAAAAATGTGTAGTCGTGTAAACGCTGCGTTTAGTTACCACTTGATGACATTTCAGCTCTGTGCAGAAGAAAATTGTTTCTGTTTTTTAATTAACTCAAATTTAGGCGAAACACTTTAAGAGCTTAAGCAAATGTGTTTTACCCACTTGCTAGATCATGTAAATGTGTGATATTTAAACTTTAAATTACAGTCTTAATTCTGTTCTTTTGGTTAAAGTATATTCAAAAGGCCCAGACAAGCGGAGAAAAACAGACATTTTCATACTTTAAGTTTAAATGTAGAATGTGGTGAATGGAGTAACATACAGTTGGGCTGGTTGAGGCCCAGATGCCAGTCTGTTCCCTCTGTCATTAATTTAAAAGACTCCTGCTGGATTACTGCTGATTTCAGGCAAAGTACGCTCAGTGGCAGCACTCTCCCTCTATGCCTGTTGAGTTAGAAAAATAACATCACATACAGTTTTTCAGTGAAATCCAGCCAGGTTACAGCTGCTACTTGGCAACGCTCTAAATGGAAAAACTTTAGCCAGGCTTGGGTAAAGGGTATAAACAGAGACAATGTAATCTTGTTCCTGATGGCTCATAATCTGAAGATTTCCAATAAAGAGCTGGTCCCACTTCAACGTTCAGCAAAATAACAGACAGATCAAATACTCCAGCCTGAGTGTGGTAAGGAAAATCCAAATCTGTTGTCACATTGCTGAGAACCACATTGTGTCTGTCTGTGCCTGCAACTGCCAGGACCAGCTTCACTCAGTCCTCCATGCTGCTTTTCAGGCTATTATTGTTCAGTATTCAAGCAGAGAGGTATGCATAACAACAAGCATGGTGTACTCTGGTTACACGAATCTCTGATTCATGTACACCTAAAATGGATTATTCTCAGTACAGAAGAGAAGAGCCTACCTTAGGAGCAGTCCTAGCCTTCTCCTCGTTTTTTCCTATCAAAATAAGAGTTCCAGTTATCTTAAATGAGGTGCATGAAGAGGTCAAGGCATTTATTGGTTTAATTTCAGCTATTAAGAATAAATAGAAAACCTCTGTAACATGAAATATTTATCTAATGGCAGCCATCAGTGGATGGATTTACACTTGTCATGCCATCATCCTCCCCATATATGACCATCTGTTATGGCGTGAGCAAAGTTCCATACAAAGGACGTATGATGACCTCTGAGCTGTCTCCATGGTAACTGGGGAAATTCAATCTATTTATAAACGGTACTTGACTTTGACCCAATAGGTCAGGGGATGTGCAACTGACTATGATGTAATTAGGCATTTTCAGGTGCTTCACTTCCCAAACACAAACAAGCACAGAGTCCAAGGGGTAAGAAAACTGATATGATATATCATCACTTAACAAGTTCACAATACTTGGTTGATGGAGCAGAGGCCTTTCCCTCAATCCCTTATGTGATGTTTATAACACAAGCTTTAATGAGTGTGTAATGGCTCGGTCACATTAGAATGAAAAAAGGGACATAACCTGCTGGAGAATAGGAAGAAACAGAGAAGCTCTTTCAGTCACTTTTGATTGCAAGATAGTTACACAGGTCTCCTGACTGGGTAGCAACCTGTCCCCAAACAGTTGCAGTTTAACTCAGACTGACTTCAGTCATTAATGGATGTAAAGGTTTGCAAATAATCGCTGTCTGGCACCTGGTTAGATTCTGGTTTTATTCCTATGTAAAAGCAAGATTGCCAGAGCCTTTGCAGGTTTACAGTGAATTTGCAATCCTGCAGTAACAGCATCACTATTTGCAGAGCAGTTTCTGAATTTCTGTTTCAGATCTAAAAGGTTCTCGCAGGGCTCTAAATGTAAGTAGTTAAATTGTGAATGTGAATTTCTGTGTGTGCAAACGGCAAATGCAAAATGGAGAAAACAGAGTTTAATCGCCACATTATCACAAACAGATTGCAAGTAATTGTCACCTTGACCCTGTTGAAATGCAAACTGATGCAGTGAATTCGTCTTATTGCTGTTTTATCGCCGTCTTGATGCCCCGCGGTTCCCGTCTTCAAAGCAACCAGTTCAAAGGCAACGAGATCACGGTTTCATTTGCCACAGTCGCAATAATTTTGTTAGTGCTGCAGTTTCCAACCGCCGTTTTCCTTAGTGTGACTTTAGCACAAAAATACTCTTATCTCCAAGTCTAGATGACCCTGATGACATCATTAGGGTGCTCAGAGATGATGTTAGACATCAAGCAATCGTTTTGATTTTGGCTTTGTTTGCTCCGCTGCCCTTAGATTAGAAACATTAAAACACTCTAACAGTCTAACGTGTCTAGAAAAATCTTTGTAGCTCAATAGCTTTGTAACTCGCTTTGTTTAAGTGGCAGACAGAGAGAGATAAGAGAGGAAAATGCACGAGGAATAAAACTTTTATGTTAAAATGATGATGCTTTTGTTTTTTACAGAGCAACAGACAAAGCAGCAGACTGTCTGCCCTGCACGGTGTCTCAGAGTGTTTACGAATGTACGCCGAGTGATCAGCCTCATGGAGCATGCATACAGAGTGGACTCTATCGCTGCCTGGTGCTCAGCCGAACTTACAGGCTGATTCCATATTGTCTGCATATTTCACACAGCATGAGTACGTAGCACTAATGCTCATCCACTGCAGGGAGCATTATTTATATGTTCGAGGCGCAGCAGATGAATGCATTAATCAATAGCATTCATTTCTTGTGCTGTTTTCCGTCTGGGATGTATTTCAGGAATGAAAAGCCAAACTATTTCTTCAGAAGGGCATGACTAGGACAAACAGGATTTTAATATTAATGAACATTTCTGCGCTGTGATGAAAGTTGGCAGGAAAAAGTGCCATAAGAGGGGATTAATAATGATTTTCTGTGCTAACATCTCAAAAGGTGTGTGTGTGTGTGTGTGTGTGTGTGTGTATGTGTGTCTGTTTCTTCTGAATCATGCAGCGCTATGCATACAAAAGGCTACGACGAGTCTGATTGTCTCTTATCAGCCGCTTTACAGCTTTGAGCTTGACTAACCCAAGACATTACCCAAAATACAGCACAGGAGGTTTAATAATGAGTTTTTACAAGTTCAGACAAAATAAAAAAAAAAAGGAGATATCTCTGGAGCACATATATAAAAAAAAATCACTAACAAGATTTACCATATTAAACATATTATAGATAATATTCCTTCCTTATTTTCTTAATTAAGAAACCTGCCCGTCGGGGTTCATTTAAGGCTGCTCATCAAGGAATTCTGCCCCATAAAAAGCATTACCCTCTAAAGTGAACGTCTCTAAAATGTGCAGGTGGCTGATGAATTAAACAAAAAACAAACAAACAGAATGATGAAGAAAGATTACGAGGCTACAGTTTCTTAAACCGAATTGCTCAAATATGGAGCATTTTACCGATTAGGCCATTCAGAGGATGGGGTGTTGCACTGAAACTGTTGGTGAGAAACATTTTCGGTGAGGTAAAGATTTTTCTTTTCTACCATTTGTCTTAGGAGCAGCACACTGGCACCATGCGTATGACAAACGTCCTTGTTTACTACGTGCTTCCCTCATCAGTTTACAGCGATGTGAAACAATTAGTCAGAAGGAAGTGTTGAAATGATGGAAAAGCTTTTTCCACACTTGCAGCTTTTTAGTGTGAGCTCTCTTTTGTTGATGTACACTCAACAGTCACTTTATTTGGTACACTTTGCTAGTACTGGGCTGGACTCTGCTTTTGCCTTCAGAACTGACTGACTTCTTCATTCAACAAGGTGGAAACATTCCTCTGAGATTTTGGTTTGTTTTGACACGACAGCATCGTTTGAGATTATCATAGCTTTGTGACATGGAGCGTCCCCCTATACATCCCCCATGTACACCACCACCACTAGCATGATCCATTGATGCAAGGTAGGATGGATCCATACTTTCATGTCTTTTACATCAAATTCTAACCCTACCATTCAAATGAGACCAGGCAATGCTTTTCCAATCTACTGTTGTCCAATTTTGGTGAGCCCATGTGAACTGTATGATGCTGTATCTGTTTCAAATTTTAATATGTTATGCGTTCAGAGACTGTCTTTGCAAATCTTTTGGTTGTAACAAGTGGTTATTGTAGTTCTAGTTGCTTTCCTATCAGCTCAAAGCAGCCTCGCCAGTCTTCTCCAACCTCTGGCATCAACCTGTTTTTCAGAGTATTCTCTGTAAACCCTTGGAGATAATTGTGTGAGAAAACTCTAGCAGATCAGCAGTGTCTGAAACAATCAGACCAGACCGCGTGGGCTTCTGATGCTGGGTTTGAACTTTAGTAGGGTGTCTTGATCGTGTATATGATTAGCTGGTTAAATATTTGCAGGTGTTAGCTATTTGCAATCAGTTGGCTGGTGAGTGTGTTGTGTATGGAGTTAAACTGGATCAGAAGACATTAGTCATTAGTTATTTAAATATGTCACTTTCAGTTCTTCAAAAATGGAAAAACATAAATGCAGGTGTACCCCTACATCACTTTCCCAGGTCTGCTTCCTGTACCTTGAGGATATTTTCTTGACAGTGTGATGTATCTCGTGGGAGTTCCCATCATCAATTAATAGCAAATGTTTCAGTATTTATTAAACATCGGGGTGTGACGCAAATAAAGAATCTTATTTTAAAGAGTCTCACAGCTCCGTGTAGTGACCACTAGACCCTATGGCAGCTTGTGTGCACTTAGATTTTTCAATGCGTTTTGTAGACTTTGACTGAGAAACCGCCCTAAAATGTAAAATTCAAGCAGCATCAGAAGATTTTTTTTTTTAGAAGGACAAACATCTCAAAGCAGAGAGAATAGCTAAAGGTGGAACACAAGTGGATTACATAAAATTACACGAGTGCTTGGAGAGTAAGTGCCTATGAGTTACAAACAAAGAGGAAAAAAGGAAATGCAGATTTTTGTAAGCACCAAACATCAAAGCATGAAAACCTCATGTGGAGTCGCAGCATGGTGCTGCTGTTTCCCAGGCTGCTTTGCATCACTGTACCAAACATTATACATCAGCCACACATCTGAAACATACTGACATTTCTTTTCTGTAGATTGTTTACATCCCAGAGTTTTCCATTTGTGGAAAGTGCATCTGGTAGTACATTTCGGTTCCAAGCTACCTCTGCAAACTCTACTTAGCTGTAAATGCAATTAAACATCCAAATCTTCTTCTGTATGATGGCTGAAGTCCGTGTACTCTGAATGCTCTAAATGACACTAACATCGTTT
Organism: Benitochromis conjunctus; assembly: GCA_015052645.1. Classification (NCBI taxonomy): domain Eukaryota; kingdom Metazoa; phylum Chordata; class Actinopteri; order Cichliformes; family Cichlidae; genus Benitochromis; species Benitochromis conjunctus. The sequence continues at coordinate 18,898 of VOQK01015676.1, forward strand.
CTTTGAGATTGCTAAATTCATGCATTACCCCGGAGGCATCGCATGTGTCTTTTATGAGTTTGATCAGAGGGTTTTACACAGAGACAGATGGACTGATCTTGCTACAACAGCAGGAAACTCCCCATGAGGGGCATCATACTACAAGTCCCAGAGAGCGTCAGAAAAGCTCAGATCAATACACATTAGCCTCTGCTCGAGTGCTGAACATGGATTAGCTGACTTCATGGAACCTTGAAGCTTCCTGTGTGTGCGTGCGTGTGTGTGTGTCAGTGTGGACTTGTTCTTTTGATGATGAGTCAAGAAAGCACTGCCATTATCCTAGATTATGCCAATGCAAGATTTATGAGGGACAGAGAAAGTGTGAAAGATTTCCTGATTTGAAGTATATTATAAATATCATAAAAACTATGAGATATATAAACCGATCTGGTATAACACTGACAGGTGATATGAATAACACTGATTATCATTTCATGATGGCATCTCCCACCATCATGAGTGGGATATATTAGGGAGCAAGTAAATATTACGTCCTTGGAGTTGATGTGTTAGAAGCAGGAAAAATGGGCAAGTGTAAGGATTTGTGCTGGTCTGACAAGGGCCAGATTGTGATGGCTGGACGAGTGGGTCAGACCATCTCCAAGAAAGGAAAGAACAGTGGAGGAACTAGCATCGGGGTCATTGGCGGCCAAGACTCATTGGTGCATGTGGGGAGCGAAAGCGGGCCTGTGTGTTCCGATCCAACAGACCAGCTACTGTGGCTCAGACTGATGAAAAAGTTCATGCTGGTTCTGAGAAAAAAGGTGTCAATACAGAGTCTTTTGCAGTTTGTTGGGGCTGCATAGCTGCAGATCAGACATAGGTGCCCATGCTGATTCCTGTCCAGTGCAGAAAGTGCCAACAGTGGGCATGTGAGCATCAGAACTGGACCACGGAGCAATGGAAAAAGGCTGCCTGATGTGATGAATCGTGTTTTCTTTTACACGTGGATGGCCGGGTGCGTGTCAGTTGCTTCCCTGAGAAACATGGGAAGAAGGCGAGGCAGTCTGATGCTATGCACAATGTTCTGTTTGGAAACCTCAAGTCCTGCCATCCATGTGAATGTTAATTGTTGTGTACCGCCTACCCTAAACATTGTTGCAGACATTGGACACCCCTTCATGGCCCCCCAAAAAAAGTTCAGGAATGGTTTGAGACTTTCATATTTAAACGCCAGATAATGTTCAGCCATGATAGATGTAGTCACAATATGTTATTTCATATATATTAAATAGCCACAAATATCATGCTTAAAAAGTACACAGATTTTCAGCAACACAACAGTTTCCTTATCTCTGAGTCGGAGTATGGTGTAGAAAACGGAGTAGAGAAGCAAGTTGGATGCGTTTCAGGTTTGCAAAGGGTCAGCATCTATGAATTTGATGTAATGGTTTTGCAGTGTGCAACTGTTAAATAAAAATCCATGCCAGAAATAATATAAGGATTTGATAAGCCCGGCAGCATGTAATACTTGTGTAGCTGTGTTCAGTTTTGTTGTGCAGAGTGAGCTGACGGGATGTGACTCCAGGCGGCTGAAATGAAACGGATCATTACACCGACAAAAATCATTTTTCTGAGTTTGAACATTTGTTGGAAATATTTGGCATGATGCAAATGCACAAGCTAATAAAATATGTAGAAGTGGACAAGATGTTTTTAGAAATTTTAATGCAGAAATGACACTCTTAATCAAGAATCACAAAGGACTGACTGCTAACAAGTATGTGATGCAAGGTTATTGCAGTTAATTAAAACTAAACTAAAACTAGATGTGAAAAAAAGATTTTAGT
>VOQK01015685.1:2664-12743 GCA_015052645.1 Benitochromis conjunctus
AGAAAAGGGAGAGAGGGGGGGGGGGGGGGGGGGAGGGGGGAGTGCTTGTATGAGTGGGTGTCAGTGAGCAGATTGAGTGCAAAGTAGAAAAAAAATTACCCAAAAAAAGTGAGTTACAATCTGATAAGAGCAGCTGTTCTTTTCATGGATTTATCAAACACACTCAGTAATCATTCACCGTCCAGCTCGGAAAAAAGTAATGTAGTGAATTTAGTAACTTCCTCGAGAAAGAATTATCAACTGATTACCCTCTCCGCTTCCATCTTCAGTCTGAAATTGCCTTCACTATCTTATTTCCACGGGGAGGGTGGGGTTTCATTTTCTCCATCTAATCACTAGAGGCCAATACGTCTTCTTCAACCTCACATCATCTAAAGTTAACACTGATGCACAGCAATGTCAGCATGCTGGGTTTAAGAATTCAGCGGCGCACAGTTGAAACAGTTGAGCAGGGGCTTTCTTCCATATTTGCGCAGTAGTCATGTGTCAATGTGCCAAAAACAAGTGAGCACAAGTGTGTGGGCCACAACACTTAAAAATGCTTCACAACAGCTCCACAGTGTCAGTGCCACGCATGGCGGTGATTAGTTGAATATCCCTGTAGCACTCAGTATACACGGTCTTCAGCCTAGAAGTCAGTCCATTATGTGGAGTGGCTCACGGGTTTGGATCCATGCAAGCAGCAGCTCCGTTAGATGTTTCCTGTATTTACTCGCAAAGCTCACACAATTAAAAGGAACTGCTATCATTGTTCCCACGAAACAGATTCTGTCCATCGATATTTATGATGATTCATGAGCGGGGGTTTGACTTTGACAGTGGGAAACCACCAGATTTGTTTACTTACCTACTTTTTCCAGACTGAACTGTGACTGAAACATGTTCACTAAAAACAGAATCTCACTGTTTGTCTACAGCTGTGATTTAGCTGAAGACCAATCACTTCAATCACTCCAGAAAACTTTGCAGTTTCAAATGGTTCACAAACTTTATCTGAGGTTAAATACTGCTCACTATCAGAAGATATGGATATGTTATTTTTAATGTTTTATTTTATTATTAGAATTTATAATATATAATTTATTTATTTTTTTTACATTGGTGCTCATCAGTTATAAATCTACAATTTTAAGTCAGAAGATAGTCAAAGATCACAAACAAAAATAACGTTTTCTTTCAAATAATCCCAAACCTGGAGATTTAGTATACATTTACATAACACATGGAGAACCAGTGATTCCCAGTGTCATAGGTGACATTTTTGGCATTTTTGCTTTTAAAGATGACTCGAGCAGTTAATAAATGATAAGGTATTGTTTTGTTTTTTTCAGCTAAAAAGTATTTGGCAGATTTTATCATGGTGTATTCAGAAAGCAGTTATGTGCCGGCAAAATCTTTATATCAAACCTTTTGAATTTTAACATGAATGAGGGCATTTGGTAAACCTCACGATAAATGCTGGTAGGTTTAGTAAGACTTAAGAGATGCAAATACCAACAAAAATTATTATTTCCATGTTTTTTAATCTGCTGCTTATTTTCTCAGTTAATCGGTGAATTGTTAAGTGTACGAAAATCTCTACTTCGCAGAGGCCAATGTGTTAGTCCGCAATGCACATTAAGACCAACAAACGAAAGGTACAAATCCTCACTGTTCTCATCTGCGCTCCGATTATTAGCAATAACTCCAGAAACGCACTGAGTTCTAAGGGGAAATAAACTCATGCAAACATAATGCACTGCGTAACAAGAAGAAAAACAGCAGATACGACCGCTGTGAGTAACCAAATCATGAGGAAGGGCATAGTCAATTTTCTAAATGCAACTAAATTCCTTGAATGAACATCCCATTCACTGAAAGCAGAAACAAACACACGCACACGCACACACACAGAAGGCACTTCTTCTCTGATTTCCAGGCTCCGCTCCGGCTTTTATAATCATTGAGAGGAACGGAAGGCTGATGCAGATGCAAAGTGTTTGCAGGCAGAGAGCCCTGGCACTCTGCTCGCTGTGCTTTATTGTGCGCTCGCTGTCACATACAGGTCTTCATTAGGAGCGTCGAGAGACTTGGCGATGGGGCTTTTGTGCGCGTGAATCACTGAGGTTTATGTGTCTTTTTGCACCACTAATATGCCACTATGTCAGATGGAGTCTGCTTTAGTGCAAGCCTTTATGGGGGCAAATTGGTGGCGAATAGGACAGCGGAGCACTTTAACAGCACTCACCTTCTTCTCACCCCTTTTAACTTATTAACTTATATTAACTCATTTTAACCTGTCAACTGCGCAGCGTGTGTATCCCCAAATAAATCACAGCGGTGCGTGCAAAAGAGTGTGTCTCAGTGCAAAATGTGTTTACCCCTGTGTAAAGACACACACAATCAAGCCTTTTTTTTTTTAACCCCCCCAGCACCACCACCTAGTCACTACTAAAGAAGCCAATCTCCATTTTGAGTGTGTGATCACTTTTTAATGCACTTGAGTGGTTTTTAAAGTGCAATAAAATGCTAATTAAAGGCTAGTGGCGTTTTTTTTTTCTTAAAGCCTGTCCATAAATGTGTTTTCTTTTTGTGCACGCTTTCACTGTAACAAGGGGGAACTACAAGCATGAGTCAATTGTTAAAAGCACCTGCAAGAGGGCCCTCGGTGAGCTGTGCTTCTTTTGAAAGAATAAGAAAATAGAAGGAGGAGAACGTCACCTTTGAAAGAATTAGCAAGTGGCTGGGTTTTCCTTTTCATTTGAAGGGCGGGTAAACTACAGCATAGACCCTTAAACCCGAAGTATATGTTCCACATTTTCTTTTAAGAAAATCATATTCAAATTTTCAGTTCAGATGAGACACTACAACTAAGTAGGGCAAATATTTTTTTTGCCAGATTTCATAATGAATCTTATTCAGTTGGCTTACCCAGTTAAAACAAATCCTGTTTTAGGAAAACTTGTATAAATTATGAAAACAGGCAGTTATGTACCTACATATGAGCCAATTTGAATGCAAACTTCAGAACAAAATCTGAAGCCAGATTCAGTTCTTGTTTCATTTTGTTGGAACATTAGAAATGTAACAGCCAGAAAAAAAAATCATCATGTTTTTAGGAATGAAATGTTTTGCAAATTACAGCCTGAATAATATCTAAGCAAACATCACCATTTAAAATGTTCAAAATAGGCAGAAATAAATCTGGATGGTCAAGTGGAGATTTCTGGAGAGTTTGAGAGAGAGAAAAAGTCACTGTGAGAAAATGATTTGTGAAAGATTCGTGTTGTAAATTCCACAGATTTATTATTTTTTTTAATTGGAACTTACTCTTATTTGGCCACTTTTTTAGATACATCTGTTCAACTGCTTGTTGATGCAAACGTTTACGCAGCCAAACATATGACAGCAACCCAGTGCATTCAGATGATCACGACGAGGTGCTGATGTTCAAACTGAGCATCAGACTGAGGAAGAAAAGTGATTTAAGTAACGTTGAACATGTCGTGTTGAATTGCTGATCTACTGGGATTTTCCCACCCAGAAAAGCTCCAGTGAGCACAAGTTCTCATGGAGAAAGACCCTTGTTTATGAGGTCAGAAGAGAATATACAGACTGCTTCAACCTGATGGGAAGGCAGCAGTAACTTAAATAGCCACTCGTTACAGCCAAAGTATGCAGAAGAGCATCTCTGAACACACAGCAACTGAAGCAGAGGAGCTACAGCCTCAGAAGACCACACTGGGTGCCAGTTAGCCAGTTAGCTAAGCTAAGAACATGAAACTGAAGCTACAATTTGCATAGCCTCATCAAAATTGGATGATGGAAGATTGTAAAAACAGTGCCTGGTCTGATGAGTGCCAATTTCTGCTGCAACATTTGAATTGTCGGATCAGAATTTGGTATAAACAACATGAAAGTTAGGATCCATCATGTCTTATATCAAAGGTTCAGACTGGTGGTTGTATAACTGTGTGGGAGATATTGTCTTAGTACACTTTGGGCCCCTTAGTACCAACTGAGCATTGCTAAAACGCCAAAGCCTTCCTGAGAATTGTTGCTGACTTCTCCCAGTCTTTGTCCAAACAGTGTGCCCATCCTCTGATAGGTAGGAATCTTCCAACACCGTGTAACAAAGCTCAGATTGTCTCAGACTGGTTTCCTGAACATGATAATGTACACAAATGGCTTCCACAGTCACCAGATCTCAATTCAAAAGAACACCTTTGGGATGTGGTAGAACAGGAGCCAGCTGACCGCACGGTGGTCAAGTGGGCAGCGAATTCTCTTTTTACAAAGATTAAGGCAATCATTTTTTATTTGTGAAATTTAATTTCCATAAACATCCAAAAGGCAAGCACAAATTATCACCGATATGTGTCTTCTACTTTGTATTTTATTTTCACTAAAAAAGTAAAAATATATTTTTAAAAACATGTTTTTGCCTGATGTAATTAGTATAGAAAATACCTGTTAACTGTTATCACACCTTTTATTTCTATCATCACTTATGAAATACAAGGTAAGTACTTTTTTTTTAGCCTACATCAGTGACATCTTTAGAATAAAAGCATATTTCTGCGAGTAACCCATCTGAAACCTTTCGCTCCTCATCTCCTCTGGACTGCAGATCAATAAATGTGGGAAACCAAAAAAGAAAGTGAAAAATCAAATCAGCGGAGCTGAATGTGTCTGTCCTCCTAATGAGCCTCTGATTGAACATTTCACTGGGCAAACATGTAGTCATTAGTCTCTGTGCTCCAAGGAAGCATTTAAAAGAAACTTCAGTAGAAGAAAAAAAAAATCAAATTACAATACAGGAGACACAGGAATAGCTGTGAAGCATCAATTTAAGCATAATCACCACAATTACTGCTCCCATGGGTCTGCTGAAGTTACACTGTGATTGTTTTCAGGGAAGAAGAAGAAGAAAAACGCCTTTCCAAAGACATGACACCTCTTCCTCAGATGTCACACATCTTCTCGTTGCCACGCAGGTCTGTGTTTTAAGTGCGTTCAGCTCATCAAGGAACCATAATTTTGTGTTTCCAAAGGATTAACTGCATTAGCGTGTTGTGAAATGATCAGTTGCTGTTTATGCACTGCAGACTTTACCAATCAGCCTGAGAAACAAATCAAAGCACGCGTGCATATGTGTGTTTCATAAAATAGTTTAAAGGGTCAGTTCAAGCAAATTACAGACATCTTTTTGTTTAAATTAACTTTTTATGGCAATTTAAATGAAATTTAAGGAAAGAATTGTGTTCTAGATACATGTGAAAAGTGAAAATATATTCTTTCTGGAAAATACATTTTCAAAGTGAACAGCGTATTTTTTTCACTTCCACAGACCAAGAAGCAGTCTAGCCCACTGGGCATAAATTGATCTGCCAGGCCTGAGCGTATTTTTAAGTTTTGTTTTGTATGTATCCTGTCAGTCTTCTGTCACCATTAATTGTTTTTGCACATCTAACAACAGTTTGTGGTAAATCAATCTATAAAATATGACCTTAGCGATCAAACCACATTTGTGTGATCTAAATCTGAGAAAGGAGCAAAGGTACTCTGTCTAAAGTTCTGTGCTTAAAGTTTTTGAGGTCATGTGACTCTCTAACTTTCCTTTTGTATCTCATACTAGGCCTTGGTCCAGCCCCTCAGTTCACCCCTGAAGCCATTTTAATTCCCTTGCCCCTTCTTTTAAGTCAGCTCTCTTTCACTAATCTTGGGTAATATTTTAGGTTATGAAACAAGTCAGCTTAGTAACCTTTGGTCATTCCAGATGTCAGAAAGCAGTATTATTCAAGCTACACTCATGGGCTAACAGTCTTAAAGGCACAGTATGTTTTTGAGGTTATACAATAGAAAAGTGGGCAAGATCAACATCACCATCCTGCTTGTATTCTCAGGTTTGTGGTTACAGATCGGTTACATACATAGTATGCCTTATAAGTTACTTTTAATTCAAAGTTCACAAATAGCTCTTTTAACTATATATGGCCATTTAACATTTGTACGTGTATATTTTTATCATCTCTTTCTCATTCTGCCTCTCTCCTCCCTCATTTCCACTTCATCCTCTTCCTCCACAGCTCAGACCTCATCTCCTGAATTAAAGTCAGGTCACGATATTGTCACAGTTATTTATTGGCAGTAGATCAGACACGCTATCCTCCTGTCTTAAACAACAACAGCTGGTTATAAGCTAACACTATATTAGCTAATGTTAGGCTCGAGTTTCTTTCCCTTTGATAAACATTTCAATTACATTCTCACAATGTATGAGTTTATTTGCTAACTTTCTTTGAAGTGGATCCATTTCAAAGAAAGTTTCACTAATACTAGCTAACAGCAGCAAAAATAGCTACGTTTTATGTGAGAAAAGTTAAGGATATCCTCAACAACTCCCCTCGGTATCATTGTCATCAATTAGAAGCGAGATTCACTGACTCATCGCCTTGTATCCAGCTCCTTTCACAAAGTTTTATAGCCTCCTCCACAGCAAATAGACGTGGACACCAGCTGAGGTAAACAGAGGACTTAGGCTCAGCTTAGACTCACTACAGTATTGTAGGGTCTACCTTACAATATAAAGCACCTTGAGGCGACTGTTGTTGCGACTGACTGTTATTGAACTCAGTTGAATAGATGAATGAGTTGTTTGTCCTACAGCAGCCACCTAGCTAGGATTATGCACTTAAAGTGGGAGGGGTCAGAAAACAGAATTTAACATTTCTGAAATCTACTGACATCTAGTGGTGAGCTTTTGCACGCTGTACCTTTAAGCATAATAACGCCGATGACTGAAAAATGAAAACAAAATGTGAGGTTCTTTAAAAGAAGTGTCACCTTTATTTTTGAAATAATGTACTTTCCTGAAACACTTTTTACTTTCAGGACTTTAAGTCTTATGTGATTTTATTTGTTGTAGGCCACATGTGAGTCAAACATGGCCTGAGGGCTGGAATTGTCCTGTGGGTGATTTCAATCAGCTTTTTAAAAGGAAAAAGATAAAGGAATAACAGGAAAAAATATCTTAATAAATGTCTCAAATCTGACTGTAGACATTCCCCTATTCTTTTTCTAACCATTGATAATAATGTATTGTGTTGATAACATTAACATGCTATGAAAACAACTGAAGCCTTTGAAATATAAAGCTGTTGTGCAACCCTGATTTTTTTGTTTTTTGTATACATTACTCAACAACGTGACACCAGAAATGTCTGAAGGACTTGGCCTGGACATTAAATAGTCTCTAATCTGCCATTTCCTCGGTACAAAGTCTGTGTGAAGTCTGATGACACCCATGTGAGATCAGCACAGGTAGTAGTCCGGTTAATTCACAGCAAGAGGGGGGGCGTCATGTGTTTTGTAGCCTGCACTCTGTGCCCAGACAACCCCCCCCACTTAAAGTATTTTCAGTAGTGAGAACACAGCTGAAGCACACCGTTTCCTGTCGTGTGCTTCACATGAAAAAGGCCAACACTCTCTAATCGGATTCTTCCGACACTGTCCAGGGCTCATGTGTGCAAACCACAGACAGTTACAGAGATGGAGGCAGCTGCTGTGAAGTCCGTTTGTGAAGTTCTACTTTAAAGCCTGAAGATGAGTGTTTCTAGAGACCAGAAGTGATTAGCAACAGGCAGATCTTATTATGAAACCCACAATTACTAGCTAATAACTTGTCAATCACAAGCTATAATGACAATTTGACTCCAAGTGCTTAAAATGTTGCATAAGGGATATTTCTTCCAAACCAGTTACACTACTATTCATAGTACTGGTGATGGTGTGGTTGGATGATGATGATGATGATAATAATTAAGACGATGGTGATGATAATAGTGACAATGATGGTAATGAAGACAGCACTGATGATGATAGCAATGATTATGATAATAGGTGATGTTGGTGATAATGATTGTGGTGGTGACAATAATGGTGAACAGGATGGCAATAGTGAGGATCATTGTGGTTCTAATGATGTCATTAAAAACCCATTAAAAACCAGTGGGTCATAGCTGTAGAAGTCCCAGTTACGGCTAGTATACAGTATGAATATGTTACCGTCACTTTATAATACATCTGTGCTGTTAGAGCTCAGCCTTCACCCGTGGATGAGAGGGGAGATGAAAAGTGTTGGATAATTATAATTCACAACATGACCTTTATTGGTTTTTGTAAGAGTGGAAGAGAGCACACCCTAAAAGATAACCGAACAGTAAAGACAGTACCTGAAAAGACTTTCAAAGGGTTACAAAGAGAGAGAGCTCATGAGTTGTCTGTGGATGGTTTTTTAGATACTGATAAATCAAATAAGTGGGAGACAATGATAAAGAATAGTATTTGCTTTGTTTGAGTCTGTAAGACAAGCTGACATGATGATTAAACAACTGTAATTTTACTGTTATGACAGAACTAAAACTCGAAATGTAGCGAAGGAATAATTTGGACCGCCACTGCCGTCTTTGCTTACGCATGCTGTATCTTTGTCTGCACTATCCGTGGCTCCTTGTCAGATGAACGAGGGGTTGATCAGACTACACAGACTAATGAAAAGTCGCTCTCAGTGGTAAGGTCAGACAGGCGTTTCCCGAGCCGGGCTCTTCTTTCTCTCTGCGCCATCGTTCCCTTCATTTCTCGCTGCTCTGTTCAAACAGAGGCTGTGATAAGACCAAGTGAAGAGACCCATCATGTCACTGTGCTGCAACCCAGTGAGGGGAACCAAATCAAGCTGTCACTGTGCAGGCGTGTTGAGGGAGAGGTGAAGGGGAAGAGAGGTAGCCGCCTGTTCTCCCATTTCTTCCACAGAGCCCATTATAGCAGGTGCCAACACTGGGAGACAGATCTCGCATGCACACACACTCTCACACTCACAGTGTTGTTTCCATTACTTCAGAGCACATGGCACTGAGTTACATTCACCTTCCAGAAACTTATCCAACCTTAAACCAAGTCTTCACCCTGAAAATGTAATGTTTTATGTTATGAGGACTTATTTTTGCCGGCCCAAGTGAGGCAGGTCCCCACCGTATCCCCAGTATCATGCTACCTTGCTCATAGTGACCAAGCTACCATGCTGATGTTTATCATTGAGATCCCTGATAAATATCCCACAATTTTCATTGTACATGTACATTTACTTAATTATTAATGTACATTACCATGTTTGTTATGGTTTAGTTTGTTAGCATTCTTTCTTCAGAGGTACATGATAGAAATCTAGCAGATAATGAGCTACTAGCACAGACCCATTTTTTAATCTCAATGTTGGTGTCTTAGCCTCTGTCATGTGTTGGCTTTTTACATTTTATTTAATCTTTTGAGCACACCACTCTCAGCCACGTGGACAAGAAACAGGGTAACTATGTGAGACTGCTGTTTGTTGATTATAGTTCAGCGTTTTACACAATAGTGCCCGGTAGACTGTTCACAAAGCTGAGGCATCTAGGACTCAACAGCCGTCTGTGTGCATGGGTGTTGGACTTCCTCACTGGCAGAACTCAGGTGGTGAGGGTGGGTAGGTGTGTCTCGGACAGCATCACCATCAACGTGGGAGCGCCACAGGGGTGTGTACTCTCGCCACTGCTCTACTCCCTCTATACTTCGGACTGTGTGGCCACCCATGGCTCCAATTCCAAGTTTGCTGACAATACAGTGGTGTTGGGCGCCATCTCTAACAACGATGAGGCGGCGTACATGGAGGAAGTGAAGAATCTGGCATCGTGGTGCCAGGACAACCACCTCCAGCTGAACATCTGCAAGACCAAGGAGCTGGTGAAGGACTTCAGAAGAAGTATGCACAGAAACTACAAGCCCATTATCATCAATGGAGCTACAGTTGAGAGGGTGCGGTCCTTCAAATATCTCGGTGCCCACATCTCCTCATCTGACATGGTCTGCCCACATCCAGGTCCAGTCCAAAAAGGCTAGGCAGCGCCTGTACTATCTCCAACAACTGAGGAAGTTCGGAATCTCTCCAGCAATCCTCAGGACTTTCTATGCAGGCGCTGTGGAGCGCATCCTCACACAGAACATCAACACCTGGTATGGGAACAGCTGTGTTAAGGACCAAAAAGCTCTTCAGAGAGTGATCCGTA
>VOQK01015686.1:10327-23627 GCA_015052645.1 Benitochromis conjunctus
CAAAATAGAAACGTCGCTGCACTTAATAGAAAAAAATATATGATTTAGGATGAATGTGCATGTGATCCTTTCGGGGCAGTCAAGGTTATATCTAGAAAGAGAAAAAACACATTTAAACTCAACATTTTTAGGAATAATGGAAGTGAAATAAGTTTTGCACATTAAATGTCATAGTGAACTATACTTCTCACTCTTGTAGTTGATGTATATGTACAATTCTTAATTCCACTTGACTCTACCTCTGACATTTAAGTATGATAACTGAAGCATGGCTAATGCTTCATTTAAAGTGTACGGTGCTTTGCTGTTTCTGCTGAGATCCACACTCAAACTCTCAGTTCTGCCTGCAGGATCATTCTCTCACACTGACCCAGTATGTGTTTGAGGGCCAGAGGGCTGAGAAAGGAAAACAAGGTAGAAAAAAAAAGCACAAAGCTGTGAGATCGCTGAGCATTGACATTCATGAACATGTTTGCTGTTAAATATTCCACGAGTGGCATGCATGGGCTTGAGATGGCAGAGGGGGGCTCAGTGGGGAGGAGGGAGAAGCCTGGTTGGATTGCTGGAGGGGTTGGTGGTGGGAGGAGGCTGCGGAAAAGAAGATCTGTAGGTTCCTGGTTGAGAGCTGTGGGTGCCATCCAAATGATCTTCTTTCAAAGAGACAGTGTTTCATTGGCACACAGAAAGGTAGGTGATGGCACCTGCTGGTGGCAAACAAGACACTCACATGCATACCGAGATAGAAGCAGATGGAAACACACACAGACTTTTCCCTCCTCTCTATCACACACGTAAAAAACAGACTCCTTTGGGTACCTCAGGAATAACGTTTCAAGAAGAAAGCCAAACATACTCTTTAACCTTCAACACCAGATCAGTGAGTTTGTCTGTGTGCTCTCTCTCTTAAACCCAGATAGAAGATATCTAAGAATATCTTCTACCATTGCCCTCCATACTTACTTGAAAGTACACAGCTTCCAGAAAACATTAACCAGTGTGCAAAAATCACCTGAAAACAATTCTGGAATTACTTAAATACTACAAGAAACTGTTACAGTCATTGTTGCATCATGTTTTGCGTGGATCGACCTTGCACATTGTTGCTGCTGATTAGAAATCCCTCTCTTTAATGACTCATTTTAAAATGCAGGCATCTAAATATTAGCATACATTCACTATTGACTTGTGCAGTTCTGATGATAGCTGAATAGTGTATATAAGAGCAGCTAATCGCATGGCAACAGCTTAATGCATTTAGGCATGCAGACATGGTCAAGGTGACACATTTAGGTTCAAACTGCGCATGAGAATAATGGGAAGAAAGGTGGTTTAAGTGACTTTGAATGTGGCATGGTTATTGGTGCCTGATGGGCTGCTGTGGGTATTTCAGAAACTGCTGATCTACTGTGATTTTCCCACAAAACCATCTCTAGGGTTTACTATGAATGATCCAAAAAGAGTAAATATCCAGTGAGCAGTAGTTCTTTGGGTTAAAATGCTTTGTTGATGTCAGAGGTTGGAGAAGAATCACCAGACTGCTTCGACCTGATAGGAAGGCAACAATAACTCAGATAACCACGCTGCATACTAAAGTATGCAGAAGAGCGTCTCTGAACAAACAACACGTCAAACCTTGAATCAGAACACACCACCTGCTACTGTTGACAGCTAAGAACAAAACACTGTGGCCGAGAGTATACCCAGGGTTCTTAACCCATTCCTATTTATTTTATATATCAACAGTCTGGCTCAGTGTCATAAATGCTCATTTTCGCTGTCATGCTGATGTCGTAGCCATGTACCCATCTTGTGATGTATGCATCTGTTTATCATGGCGCACTGAGATTCAGCACAAACCCTAAAGCTACAGTTTGCTAACAATTTTCTGTGTTATTGTTATGGCTCATTTATTTAACATTATACTTTTCAGTAAGTTGCATGAGGCACTTTAGAGTTGTCATGATTCAAAGAAGCAAATGGAAATTTTAACAGGTTCAGGAACATATCACTATGCAGCAAGTGAGTAATTTCCTCTGTACTTTCAATGTAAATATACACACCAGGAACAACATGGAAGCATGCAAATATCTGCCCCCCATCTCATCAGGACACTTAATAAGGACTTGGAAAAATGTGCATCCTACAGAGGGGTACGAATTACCGGCATAACATATTGATGCCATATTGTAGTGGCATCAATGACTAAAGGTGTATGTAAAGAGAAACACATTCAAAAGCATTTATAGCAGTTCTTAGGTGGTTTTCTTCTTTGTGTTGTCATGATAGAGGCCCCAGGCATCAGACAGGCAATTGCTCTGAGGGGGAGGCTCTTTTCAACAGTATCATCTCCTCACTCACTATTCACGTCACACACATCCAGAAGCCAATCGTGCAATCAGGAGAGGAGAGGAAGGTGATTCTGGTGGACTTCCCTTGAAAACCTGTTATTTTGACCCTTCTCTCTTTCAATAATGACTTGTCGCTTATCTGAAGCCTCTCCTTTCAAGATGAAAATAAACAAAAACAAAAAAAACTTTTCTGTCTTTGAAATTTGAAACAAAAAAAAAAGGAGGACAATTATCTTCTCTCAATCATATTGCATCCCAATTATCTTTGAAATCAAATTATTCTTCCAATTATTCTTCCAGGTCTCCTTTCTGGCTCTGTGAAATGCTCACTCGATTTAGATTTTCATGTCCCTAAAATTCAAGTACAGATAATGATGAAGGGCATTGTTCCAGCTAACATTAAGGCCCCATTAAACCAGACATTCACAGGAACATACACAATTAAAATCTAGTACTCATTACACAGCAGACTATTTATATTCCATGTTCATCTGTTCGCCTGGGCAGATTGTGAGTTTAATATAACATCCAAAAATGTGGGTGATATTTACAAGTGGGCAGCATCATTGAAGCGCCGTCCATGTCAACTATGTAAAACTATAAGGCTACATACATGCCCCTCACTTCTATCAACCCTTATGCAAATTGAATGTGGAGTCGCATGTAGACTATTTAAGCGAGCAGCATTTCTTCTTTTATACTGGATTATATTGATGCATGGGCAGCCAGTGTAGCTGTGCATCCTCATTTGTTTTGCTTGCTTTGTTTTCAGCTTATTTAATTCACTCAAATCTGTGTGAGATGCCTCTCAGGGAGAAAGTGCAATTATGGAAAATTTAAATGTATCCTTGGAGATCAACGGCACTGATAAATTTGAATTTGTGTTTCGCTAATGTCAGCTAAGGTTCCGGTCATGTGTGTATTATTTAATACCCTGTTACTGAGATGGATGAGATGCTTGGTGCTCTGGATAATGGAACATTTTTTAGCAACCTAAGAATCAGATTATTTCATTTCAAACCAGCGTGTCTCTGTGTGTGTGTGTGTGTGTGTGTGTGTGTGTGTGCGTGTGTGTGTGTGTGTGTGTGTGTGTGTGTTTTACAATAGGGATGTACAATAGGCAGTGAATCAGCAGGGACAGTCGGCATCTGGAAACGGCTATGAATTGTGTGTTATTATCTGTTATTAAGAGTGGCAGCTCCCTGTAGGCTGCATGCAGCATGACGACTACACCACACATGTACAGACACTCACACACAACAGTGTTTCCATCAAGCCAACCCTCTTCTCTGACTTGAATCCATCACTTTAAAGGACGTTACATTAACATTTAACCTCATTCATATCCTGGAGAGGTGCTCTAACCTTAAATTAAGTCTTCAATCTAAAAAATTTGTTATTGGGAGTTTTTGTCCCCAGAAAGCCGCTCAGTCCCCCGCAGTGTGACCGTGTAATCAGATTTATGTCCCCACAACATCAGCAGTGCAAGTACACCCACACACACACACACACACACACACACAGTTAACCCTGTAGGACACTGACAGAAAAGAACTGAATCTCTCTCTCCCTCCTTACCACACTCATGCTGCATACAGCCTGGCGTGTGTCTGGGTATGTGTGTGGGAGACTGGTGAGTCACCTCGGCTCTGCAGGAGCAGCCCCAAACCCAATCACCAGCAGGCCCAAATCAACCTCTCCGCCCCAGAGACATGCTCTCAGTCTCTCTCTCTGTCTCTCTTGCTTTATGCTTGGAACTCTCGTTGTCTTTGCTCCTCCTCTCCTGCTATCATCTTTGTCTCTTGTTTGGCTGCTCTATCACTCTCCCCTATTTTCTCATTATATTCCCATTGCCATTGCTTTTATATCTTTCTTCACATCGCCCTCTCTCCCGCCCACTCGCTATTTCCATCTTTCATCCCTACAGCTTTTAGCTATTTCTGTCACTCAATCTATTCTTTTGATGTATATGTTTCTTTTTTCAATATTTTTCTCCTCATATATTTCTCCTCGTTGTTTAATCTGCAGCAATAGTTTCACTGGCCAAATGAATAAATGTAAATGTAGCCAACTGTTCCCCTTTCCGTGTCTCTGACTCTCTCTCTCTCTCTGTCTGCCCTTCAGTCATTAGTAAGATATTAAATTCTCCTTCCCAGTCACTACTCCTCTCCTCAGTTCTCCTCTCGTGTTCTGCAAACAAATACCGATTAAACATCTTTAAATAGGAAATTCAGTTTAACTTTCAACCTATTACACCAAAAGACCTGTCACCATGGTGACAAAAGGGTGGGGCACTTCCCTCCACGGGTTTTAATGAATGCCACACCCAAGAGATTCCTGCATATGTGTGCGTGTGTTTATCGTCGTTTCTGATACACAAACAAAAAAGCAGGGGGGAAAAAAAAGCATGGGGAAGTGAACAAAAACGAATTCTTGTGTCTGTTTACGAGTGTGTTCACACTGGCGTGACAGACAGTGAGATACAAAATGAGGCAGAAAGTGAGCAACCCAAAACAGGGATGTGCTGTGTGTATCTTCAGGCAAGCTGTGAGAGAAATCTTATTAAGCGGGGAATACAACACCACAAGATGAGCAATTAAGAGGCTTTTGCTAGTGAATCAAGCACAACATCAACTTTTTTAATTTGCCTGTTCCCCTCACTGTCTGTTTGTTTTTCTGCCTCCGTGTCGGTGTGGGGTTTATACTTTTTCATAAGCTTTGGCACTGTTTGGTTATGGAAATGTGCGATATCAGTTATGTTCTTTCTTTGCACTTTTCATTTACCAGTAAAAATGTGGACTGATCGTTTGTTAATTCTTTCCCTGGAGCTGCAATTATCTCGTCATAGCTTAGAAAACAAGGCAAGCTTTGGGTTTTCTCCATGTGTTAGAGAAGTGTGTATTAGACAAAGGTCTAAGGGAAAGAATTATATTTATTATGATCACAACTCTAGCGGATGAATTACCTCCATAAGAGAACATAACCTGCCATTTTTGTTGGTCGTTAGTTCATTCTTTTTGCTCAAGTAGCATAGTTAGTATGGACATTTGTATATATCAAAACAGGGGTCTCAAACTTAAATGAGCTGTGGGCCACTGCTGGCACTGTCATCTCATGTTAGGGCCACTTTAGTGTGGAAGTAGTACAGAAAACAAACAAACAAACAAGAAAATACCCGCAAATATTTCCACGAATGTAGTGTTTTGTTTGTTTTTGCTAAATTTCAAATATTGTATAACAAGACAAAACTGCAAAGGTGAACACATTTTTTTTTCCTACCAAATAAACAAATTGGTACTCTCTTCCTGGCCAGACACGTGGCAGCACTTCTGCTATAATTTTGTTCATATTTAACAAAATAAAAATGCAGACATAGGTGTACACATTAGTTTTTGACTGCTAGTGAAAATAGTTTTCCTTACAAATAACTCTCTCACTGAACTAACACAGCCAGTCCTTCAACATGTTTGCACTCTCTGCTCATATTTAAAGAACTTATTTTAACATTGCACTGAACAGCAAACAAATCAAACAAAAGTAACTTCAAGGGCCAAATTGCATTATATTTCTTCAAGCCAATATACAGGGCGCAAGTAGGGGTGACGTGGGCCGGAAGTGGCCCCCGGCCTACGAGTTTGAGACCCCTGATCTACTGTTTACTGAAGCTTTGTCAGAAATGGTCCCAGTGGAAGGGTGGCTGTCAAGAGCCATTCCTAAAGAAGGGAAAGGGTGAGAAAATAATTTAATTGAAAATCAGTTGTATGGGGTGATTAAGTTGAATTTGAATTTTTTTTGGTTAATGTCATTATGTATGGAGGAGATCAGGAGAGAGGAACAACTGTGAGTGTCTACAGGAATCTGTAAAACATAGTGAGACCTCTGTCGTTTATAGCTGCCTTTCATTTAGCCAGTGATATCGGGCAAAACTGATGGAAAGAAGACAGATTTTGATATGTCATGCAATAACATGAAAGCATCTGACTGGCTTCATTTATCAGCATGACAATGATGATAAAACATTGCCAATGCAATAAAAGCATACCTGGATAGGAAAACACAATGCAACACTCAGTAATGGAATAGCCTTCTCAGAGCCCAGAACTCAACCTTATTGAAACACTGCGGGATCATCTTGACAGAGAACACAACCAACGATCAGCCAGAATAGTTTTGTTTTATTTCTAAATGTCAAATGTACAACTGTTTAAAGTCCTAGACAGTTGTTCACTTGCATAACAATGGTGTTTACCCTTGGAGGATGAACGACATAATCCAAAGAAAAACTGTCTTTTAGGAAATAAAAAGCTGGCAGATCTGTTATTATGCTTTTTGAGTCATAGCATTGAAGAATAAAACATAAAATGCACTAAAGTGGATTGCACAAGCAGACTGGTTTTTAAAGGCTCTTTTTTTTTTTTTCTGGTATTTTAGGTGCGACACCGCATGCTGGTCCACTTTACAGTGATTTATTGCTATAAAAAGCCTCACAAGACCCACTGGGTTCACTTGTTATAAAGACGGTGGAAAGTCCCTGTTGTCCTGTAAGATTCACTGTCAGACGGCTGTTACCAGTCTCTAATCCAGGCCATCCATGTTGATCTGGTTCAACAAGAACGGATAGAAAGATAATGAGATGATTAGCTATGAATTTTGCATCACTCTTCACCGAGCTCTCTTCTATCTCCTCTTTTGCTCCCACTCTTTTCTCTTGGTAACAACTTGCAATATAGACTCACCTTGCTTGTTGCCAGGTGGCTAATGAATTTTTCATATCTAGTATATGGTGCTGGAGAGATGGGTTAAAATCCTGACATGGGAGGTTGTGTGGGTGGGCTTGTCAGTCTGTGGAGATAGGGGCATCGATTAATGGAAGTAGGAAGTGTGAACAATTACAGCTTGGTCAGACAGGGCAGGGCTGAATTCTACATGTTTCTGTAAGAAGGAGACTGAAGGACGGTGGGATTCATTCTGCAATTTTAGGGAATAGGCTGGGGAAATTATAGTAAGGTTCTGAATTGTTGGCTCACTCACTTCAGTGGCAAGAATATATCTGAGCTACAATACTCCTACTCACATACCAATTTAAGCATTGTATAGTGGAACCGAGTGTTCATACATATGACGTGCATATGCAGAAGATAGAGGCTAATCTTAGGAATTCCAATATCGTTGATCCTAAAGAAATGGAAAGAAACAAAACAAGTTATTTTTCCTTTTAAAAGCGATGATTACAAGAAATTCCATGTAATGCATGAGTAGAGGCCACAATAGTGAGACTGGCTTCCACTTTTACTCTTGACAAGCACACAACAATATATCAAAACAGGGATTTAGGTGTCTGTTGAATAAAAAATCTTCAACAGTACTGTTCAGCTGCTGCTGCAGTATACCATCTATCATCTTCCTGCAATCCACTATAGAAGAAAGAAGGCGTTAACCTCAGTGAAGAAAGTGATGCATTAAAACCTATAGGATAAAATTTCTAGTTGGAATGAATTGATATCTTTCAAAATTAGTGTTGTTTGAACGTCTAGTTTGAAAGGGCTGCAAAATAGTTTGTTCAACATCAAAAATGTTATGCAGCATGAACAAAAAGTATTTGTTCTATTGAGAGAATGAAGACACAAACAGTACAGTTTTGTTTTTTTTAATTTCAACAGACTAATAAATACAGATCTGTACATGTAAAGTCCACAATGTATGTGTCATTAATTACAAAAACAAAAAACATGTATACTCTTCACACTGCAATCTTGTTTCATGAAGTGGATTTTTCAGTTTAATTATTAGAAATATGTACATCATGTGCAATGTGTTATGTAAAATACATGAATATGATATGCATGTACAACATAACAGTATGTGGTAGCAGAAACTTGACACGCACCACAGAACATTGTCAGTCAATTGGAAATGTGTTTGTAAAATGTAAACCCAATATTACATTTTTAGTTCTATTTTCAGAGTCTCCTGACATTTCAGTCTCATACAAGCCATTTCACTGTGTTCACCAGCAAGTCTCTAACTTTTTGGCATTGGGCAGGTAGTGCAGGTCAGTGACTATATTTAATTAGTAAATCTGAGTTTGTTGTTTACATGCTGAATTAAGTGTATAGAAGAAAGTTATGATTGCGCTGCTGGCACAGGAGAAACATCAGAAAGTTCATAAACATTTTGAGACTGACGTAGAATTGTGCAATTATGTGCATATGTGATTCTTGAGCAGGCCAGTGAAGACATGGGAGGATATTAGTGGGACCGATGTAGTCACCCTAAGGATTAGCAGGTAATTGGAAGAATGTTGGTTGAGCAGTCTTAAAGGCAAAAAAAAAAGGGGAAAAAATCATCTGATTTTGTGAAGAAATGTAGTCAAAACTCATTGGCCAGATATTGTGATGTTGAGGGAAAATGAAGGATTATTGGGAAAATATAAGCAACAGAATAGATTTAAAAACACTGGAGAGAATTACCAGTGGAAATAGAAACGAGGGCAAAGATCACAAAATCAAAATTTCACAACCGCACAGGAGAAAGCCATTTATGTATAGCTACAGATAGATTATGTATAGAAATCAAACCTTACATTCTACTGTTCCTCTGTCAGGTACTGTATAACAGCAGCATCTGTGGTGTAACAAAGGGAGAAAAACAGATGAGTTAGTCATTATCGTTCCACTCTTGCAATATATGGGAGATATAAAAGCTAATCGGTGCTTTGCTTGTCAAACAGGACAAAGCAGCTGTTGTTTTACAGAGTGAGCTGAGGACAGAAATGTTGAAGCTACACATTCTGAGATCTCATGCTACAGATACTAACAACTGTCTCAAACTGCAACACCTATGAGGATAATCACCAGTTTACAACACACAACAGAAAGGAGTGTTTAGTGCAGAACACACCTAAATTGCAAATCATTTGAACAACCAAAGTGTCTTCACAAAGCATCTTGACATAGTATCTGAAAATGTGAGTACAATTTCTTCAGTTATCTTTTTGATTATTCTGATATGCACTGTAATACAAACAATCCAATCAGAGTAACATAATGTGGCTCTGCGGGTATCTTTTGACAGGGAGGTTAAAGTGACAGCCATCCTTCATTATCAGATTGATTTGGATCCACAAGGGGGAAGTCGGTGCAGGGAAATTATGTTTAAGTATTTTCTAAACTGATTAGATGCTATTATTAGACATCCAAACTTGACTATTTGCCCTCTGAGTTAGTTTCATATGGTTATAGTAATGACTTGTAATTACTTTCCTTGATAGGCAGTCAAGAAGAGTTTTAAAGTGACACTGAAGAGGGAAAAATGATCACGAGAGCTAGGTAGCAGTGATCTATAGAGAACAAGTTATATGTAGGGACCAAACACACACAAATGAACTAAACTGACAACAACACAATACTATGATACTAACAAACATACACACATTAAAACAGGAAAATGAACTAGTTCCATCAGGGCAAGCAAAGCCCCAGTACTTGTCCAGTGTCATCTGAAATGACACATCAATTAAAAATTGTTTCGATTAATTCAAAGTAAAAATGATCTTTCTCTTTACATATCAAATAGCATTCTGTCATAAAACATCTCCTGTTTGCATCCATCTATTAAATGTCTGCTATCTTGTGGCTTCATTTAACTTTAGTCTCTGGAAGCAGAGTTGACTCAGATTCTATTGGAATCTGTAGTGTTTATTATTTACCCTGTGCATGCCCATGCTCTATTAACAATGACTTGAGCTTGTCAAAGCTGATGGGAGATGAGCATCGTAGACAAGCTGCCACTGGCTCTGGTGTCGGTGCTCTGGGATCAGTTACCTTCTGCATGTTTATGGAAACAGAGGGAACTCCCACTCTGATATCTGTCATCTTAACAGATAAGCCTTCTCTTAGTTACCACCAGAATTAGAATTGAGTTTAAATGAGTTTATAATAATTCCTTCCCTTGTCTGATTTGATATATAGACGTTGAACAGGTTTCAGCTAGCATTTTGTTAATATACCAGTTGTCATGGTCTGGTGGGCCCCAGTGTTTATGATTTGATTATTTAATATGCTTTGATTTGGTGTTTTCCAGGGTTTAGTCTATTGTGTTTCTACTTCCCAAGTTTTAAGTTCTTTGTGATTCCTAGTTTTTAGGTTTTGTTCCTTTGCCTTCCGTGTTTAGTGTGTCACGTCTCTTGTGTAGGTTTTGTTCTGTCTCCATGTTTAGTCGTCCGTCTTCCCTGTCAGCCGTGTCTCCTTCTGTCTCCGTGTGTTATATGCTTAGTATCTAGTCTCTAGTTTGTGTCACTGTGCCTTCCCTGTGTTCCATGTTTAGTTACTCTTGTCTCCACGTTTCATGTATTCCCCTTGTCAGTTGTCTCCATGTCACAGTGTCAAGTCTGCGTCTTTGTCAAGGTCTCGTGTTTCCTGTTTTATTTTTGATAGTTCCTTGTCCTGTGTTCAGTGTATTCAGGTTTGCTTCCTCCCCGTCTCGTTATGTCCCCTCCTGTTTCCCATTCCCTCGTTACTCCCTGGTGTATTTAAACCCCGCGTTTTCCTCCGTTGATCTGTTGTCGCGTTGTACACCCTCATTGCTGTGTGTCTCCTCTGTGCTGCCTTTTGGATACTGTTCCTAGTTTCTCTGTACTTTTGTTTCCTAGTTTTCTAGTTTTCAGTTTCTTGTTTCTAGTTCCCAGTTTGTGGGGATAGGTTAATTGGAAAACTCTAAATTGCCCATAGGTGTGAATGCAGGTGTCTGTGAGTGCGAATGGTTGTCTGTCTATGTGTGTTAGCCCTGCGACAGACTGGTGACCTGTCCAGGGTGTACCCCGCCTCTCGCCCCAAGACAGCTGGGATAGGCTCCAGCGCCCCCCGCGACCCTGAAAAGGATAAGCGGAAGCAAATGAATGAATGGATGGATGGATAGTTCCCAGTGTCATTTTTGTCTTCTGTGCCTGTTTTCTCCAGCGAATTAAACTACTGTTTTGAGTTCTGTCATTTGTTTGAGTCCTGCATTTAGATCCAACATCCCGCCACACAGCCGTACCTTCACACAAGTATCATTTTTCTATTAGCTTTTTGTCAGTTTGCCATGTCAAGCTGCATTTCTTTTTCTTAATTTATTTTAACATACTTCAAGATGTAGGCTTGTGTTTCTGAGCTTATTATCATCGATCCTCACAAGAAAGCTACTACAAACACATGATACTATAGAATATGATGCATTCTCACTATATTAAACAGAATATAAACTGTTTATAAAGAACTCCATGTTAAACATCTGCAGTAATAATTTCATTCTATATATTACCAATGGGGATTATTTTCTACATTTTTTGTTCTTTATGTAAAACTTGACAATTATACAGTTTTATTTGTAGTGGAAAAAAAAATCCTTCAGCACTCATCAGCTCATGCTAAATACTTTCTAAATTATAGAAGCCTCCACATTTTACAGTTCTTCAGTGAGGAAGCAGCGCAAAAAGGTGAAAATGTCCATGAGTGCAGCCAGATACACAAGGCCATCAGGTTATATAAAAGAATAAAAGACAAGCAGCACAGTCATGAAAAGGTTTGTCTTTTTTCTCTGCTGCCTTCTATAAAAGTCCCTGCACACCATGAAATTAACATAATTTCAGTTCAGTGTGTTGTTTAAGTTTGGATTGATTTGTTCCGAGATGAAAACACGTTGTTAGAGAAGAATAAACACTGAGTTATGTATTGAGTTTAATGAAGTGGGGAAGTCACCTGAAGCAGCCAGTAACTTGAAATGCTAAATGTGGAATTTTGGAGAAATTCAGTTTTGCCGAATAACTAAGAGCTAAACACAAACAGGATAACCATAACTATTAACACATTTCTGTTTTCAAATAAACTCACTTGTCTGGAGCACTCAGGTGTGTGTTAAAAGAATACCAAGAAGGAAAGACATTGGCAATGATCTCCGAGAACTGTTGCTGCCCATCAGTAAGGGAACCGTTATAAGGCCGTTTCCAAATGATTGATGGTCTATAGTTCTACAGTGAGGTTGGGGTCATCCTGTAATCTGTTACAAACTTACCTCCACTGCTTCAGTGACTGTCACACAAGTGAAGAGAGATATGACATCATGTGAAACCATTGTTTCACCTGCCTCTATAATGACATCTTTCACCTTCTAAACAAAATGTGGATGTGGTGTTTACAGCTGCCTACCAACAGGCTGAGGATCAAAGCCAAAGACTTTGAGATGTTATAAGTCATCGAGTTGCTCATACAGACAATTGGTCTTAAAGGTACACCTTGTTTATGTATCTTCGGTAAACCATACAGACTTGGTGTAGCTTCCCCTGGGTATAACCTGGGGTATGAGGTCCGGTCAATAGCTTTGTCTTGTTCTAACTGCTTCAGACAATCTATCACCCTCTTCCTGTAACCAAATCCTGGGTCTCGTTTCAGGGGCACATAAGTATTTTTGTCACTGAGCAGTGAAATAATTTTCTCATGTTAGTCTTTCTTGTTTAGCAAAACCGTGCGCCTACCCTTGTCTGCCCGAAGGATGATAATGCTGTTGTCATTACTAAGCTGTGTGAGTGCCTTTCTCTCCTCCATGCTTGATGTTTAATGCTGGGGGCTTTGCATTGCTGAGACAGGCTGAAACCTTTCTCCACAGTTGCTCTGCTTTCACATCTGCAATGTTGTTGTTTCGAATTGTTGTTTCTGTGGCTGTGATCAGTTCCACTAGTGGGAACTGAGCAGCAAATCGATAACAAAATGACTGAAAAGAAAAGAATCAAGGTGTTGCAACGGCCCAGTTAAAGTCCAGACCTCAGCTCAATTGAAATGCTGTGATGGGATGCTGTGCATAATCGAATGCCTATAAATCTCAATGAACTGAACAACATTGTAAAGAAGAGTGGGCAAAAAGTCTTTAACCCTTTGAGGTTCACACCAAGAAAACTGCAATTAAAAAATTATTTTTTT
>VOQK01015690.1:8018-20322 GCA_015052645.1 Benitochromis conjunctus
TGATCTCCCACTTTTTAAAAAAAATATTCCACCTACTTCTGTCAGTTCTCGTGTTTACAGTAAAATACATCACCCAGGAGACAATATCCTGGCGTAAAACATCTCTTTTTGATGTAAAGGTAAAAAGAGGATGCAGATATTGTTACCATTTGAAGCAAATACCCATCAGCAGGCACAGGTTTAGGAAACAGCTGCTAATAAATACCACATGTGTCGGCTCGGTTGCATCAGTTACAGTGATGACGTCAATTTTGGGGTTAATGGGACTCTTGCTGATTTAGATTTTTAGTTCACTGTTACACTTCAATGGATGAGAGCAACACTACAACCATATTGAATTCACCCCCTCTCACACACACACACACACACAACCTAAGTTTACATTCTTTTCTTCACTTTGCACGGTGCCTCGTGTTAATCCTTACATTTGTCATAATTACATTGTTTATGTAAGGTTTTCTCTAAAGCTGCCTTAGTCGTGACACGCCGCTTAGTTTCTGTATTTATGTACCAAGGCTCTGTAGTTAGCCTGCAACCTCAAAAGGTACAACTATAAATCAAGCTGAATTTATACAGGCTCATTGTCACTTCAGTTAAACCTGTTTAACTGCGCAAATATCTAATGAGCCAATCACAGGGCAGCTTCTCAACACACTTAGGCATGTTAGATATATTCAGGACGACCCGCTGAAGTTCAAAATGAGCATCAGAATGTGGACAAAAGGTGATTTAAATCATCTGGATTTGGCATGGTTGGCATGAGTATTTTACAGACTGCTGATATAATGGGATTTTTCCACACAGCCATCTCTAGAGTTTACAGAGAATGGTCTGAAAGAGAGAAATATTGAGTGAACAGCAGTTTTTTGGGAGAAAATGCCCGGTTGATGTCAGAGAGGTCTGCCTCAAGGTGATAGGGAGGCAACAGTAACTCAACAATGCACTTATTACAACTGAGGTAAGCAGAAGAGCATCTTTGAGCGCACAACATGTCAAACATTGAGGCAGATAGGCTGCAAAAGACCACACCAGGTGCCACTCCTGCCATAATATAATGAAACTGAGGTTACAGTTCACATGGGCTCAACAAAACTGGACATGATTGGAAACATGTTGATGATGAGTTGCAACTTCTGCTGCAAAATGCCAATGGTAGGGTTAGAGTAGTGGAGTTGGAGTAAACAACATGAAAGCATGGATCCATCCTGGCTTATATTAATGGCTCACACTGCAGGTTGTGGGGATTTTTTTTTAAATTAGTACCAAATAAGTATCGTTTAAACGCTGCAGCCTACCTGAGCAGTCTTGGCGATCATGTCCATCTCTTTATGACCACAGTGTGCCGATCTTCTGATTTCTGCATCCAGTACAGTAACACTTTCTTGCCACAAAGCTCAAATCATCTCAAACTGGTTTCTTGAACATGACATTGAGTTCACTTTAGTCAAATGGCCTTCACTGTCTGGAGATCTCAATCCAATAGAGCACCTTTATACAGTGAGTCATGTCATGTTTCCAGAAGCTCCAGTCATGAAGAATTAAGGCACTTCTGAAGGTAAGGTGTACTTAACAAAGAGGCAGATGAGTTTATATTTGGGCACTAAGAGTAAAGAGACATGGAAAGGAAACTGAATTCCTGGAGAAATGGTGCAACATGGACAAGATTATGAGGTCTTTGCCCCCCTTCAAAATGGTCCCCAACTGAAAACATGTAAGTAGGTAATGGTATATGTGACTGTACATACATTTATTAGTTGCTAACGTTGAAGCAATGCAAGAGCACAACCAATGTTTGGGAAACCAGTGTTGCACTGTCAACATCTGTAAGACAGGGTGATTCTGTGTTAGTTCATCAAATGCCTCCCATCTGACCGTCTCAGATCTACGCGAGAATGAATTTGTGTACAGCAGCCAAAGATGGAATGTTAAAATCTAGCTCTGCTTTTGAAACAATTTATGCACGCTCATGGCCCAGAAAGGTGTGTGCCGGGTGTTTTTACAACACTCACTGGCCATGAAACACACCAACTTTTTTTTAAAAGCAAATCTGTGACGGATAGATGAAAGTTTTCTTTTTAAATTTGATCAAAGACACCAGTTGATCTACCTGAAATTTAAAGACTTAGACTCAGGAGCTCAGTACCATGTCCCTACCTAAAACATGAACACTGAGAAGCAGTAGTTTTAGTTTTAGGTAGAGACATGGTACTGAGCTCCTGAGCCTGAGTGTAAGTCTTTAAATTTCAGGCAGTTTTAATAGCAGTCTCTGCGATTAAAATTTGCCTTTGTAAGTGGTTGGAAATGATGTACAAAGTACTTTCATTTTGGTTGGATGCTTCCAGAGACACGAAAACCCTCGGCAGCTTTTCTTTTTTTTAAAACTATGCAATAATAATAATGCACTTTAATGTGCAAAACCCCAGACACTGTCAATGAGAGGAGAGGCAATGTAATTACAAACACGATGCAAACCACTCTTTCGCATACTTCCTAAGATGTACAGGCATGCGCTGAAGATGCTGTGTTATAATAGCTATGTTTCCTCTGTGCACTTCATCCAGAAACAACACGCTCTACAAAGGCTTTGTGCTGAAAGACTAAATTCCTGCTGGTTTGACACTCCTCTCTCCTTTCTGTCTCTTTTTTTTTTTTTCTATCGTTCTTCTCCTCTGTCTCTGCCTGGGCAGCAGAATCAGCACATCAAATAAATACAGAGCAAAGGGAATCGTGTTTCATTTGGAGACAGCAGGAAAAAGGTCACGGACAACGGCAACACGCGAACTGTGGGCGTCAGAAGAAAAGCCGTTCCAGTGCAAATATGTGCAGACGCCTCTCTTTGAAATCAAATCTGATTTAAGGGATTTAATAACACCGCCAAACTGTCCAAAAATTGATTCGAGCACATGCATTCCTCACCTACCATGCAGAGCACCCAACAGACAATGGCTCATTATGAAGCCACCAAATGTTATTATCATCAAAAAGCCTCTGAGCCGGAGACTTTGGAGACGGGGTGGCCATTTTGCGGACTCCATCGTCGGCTTGGGTTTGAGTTTGGAGCCGCTGGTAAAAACACAAAGTGGTGTGCAGAGGCAGAAACACTGGGGCCCAGGGCTGTAGCCTTTGGCCTGAGATTCAAACAACCAACTTGCGGCGCTCTTTATCTGAAACAACCACAAACCCCCCCAACTACTCTTTACAGTTCAAATGGGGACTTAAGCAGAAAGGCAATGCTAAACAGTGATGGGGAGATGGGATTTCAAGGTCTGGGACTGTAGTTACACAGCTAATCTTGGTTAACATGCATTTTGTGGTCATTGAAAAACAAAGGCAATGGCACAGCTCCCCCTAAATAAGGGATTAATTATGAGGTATTTGAAGAAGATGAAAAACATGCTCGAAATAAAAAATAAATAAAATAGAAACACAACAGAAAACTGAAGCAAGTGTTTTATTAAAAGCAGTTGATATATATAAAAAAAAGCAACAATAACATCAAGTTAACAATGACATTAAAAATAACAGTACAGAAAGCTGAAAACATGAGAATTATTATTCTGAAGAACACAAAACTAAAATCTGACAATGAATAAATATTTCAGATGTTAAAAAAATGGAGGAAAAAAAAACAGCCGTTCAAAGTAAAAGATGACGTGGCAGGTGTGTAAAATACTCGTAACAGCCAACAGTGCTCACACCTGATCGGCGACACCGTCCTTCATGTCCGGGGCGGAAGAGCCGCCTGAAGTTATCACGTTGTTACCTGTGCAGAGAGAGACGGGTTGTCCTAATTTCACCGCAGATAGAAACAAATGCAAACTGGCTCTGATTTAGTCACTCCTTACTGATTCACAGTCACTTTTAGGAATGTGGGCAGAGTGCAGGGAAATAACCGTTTTCCTGTGATCTGCCGCGAGTGACAGTCCTGGGAGCATTGCGCACACAGATGTGAGCTGCGGCATTGTCTGACAGGGCCCTGTCATCGCTGCACATGTATATAGCTGCAAAAACATAAATGGCTCTTACGGTGTGATGGATGCAGGGAAAGCAAATTAAAGCCCTTCAGACTGGAAGCTCTCTTAGTCAAAGACAAGTATCACGTCTGCACCTTTAAAGCAAGGCAGCAGACTGATTATGATGTGAGAGTCCTTGTCTGAAAGCGTCATGTGTGCTACGCACATGCATTTCTGTAGCATCTAAACCAGGGATGTCAAACGTAAGGCCATGGGGCTAGAATCGGTCCAGACTCCAATCTGGCCTACTGGACAGCTTCAAAATATGTGACTGAATGCACGGCTTTGGACCTTTTAACTGTATTTTCTTACATTTTACAGCATTTTCTGTTGATTTATGGTAATTCATATTACACCAAGTTAATTGTAAGTAAAGATAAACAATGAAGTGACAAAAACAAACAAAAGGGTATTGTCTGTGAATGAATGAAAACTTCATATTTTATGATTACAGGACAGTCTGGGAATGAATTACCAAAACTTTTTCTGTAATTTTACACATTTCTCATGAAGTTTCACTGCTGTGACCCATTAAGCTCAAAGTGCTCACCTGCCGCTGCGACAGGCATCCAGGTCTTCCTGTAGCAAAGAGGCTCTCATCTGAAGGAAGTTAACCTGAAACACAGAGAGAATGGCACGGAGTAATCTTCAACTCTTTCCCCCACAGTGACGAGTTTTGACACCTCAGCATACATCAACAGAGACGTGGGTTTGACGACCATTAGTAGAGTTTCTATGTTTATACAAGCGTAACTGCATAGGCAGAGACCACCTTCACTAACTTGTAATTGCAAATCCAATCGTATTGTTCTATAATCAGGCCTGAAACATGACCGAAACCACTCAGGTTAGAAAAGAGCTTCAAGAGCTACTCCTAGGGGTAAATAGGAGTTCAAATATATTCAGTATGAGGGAAGCAAGAAGAATACGCAAGAACTGCTTCATCAGGACACAGGAATGGGAAGTGGAGAAGGGTTTGATTGATTTAGGTCGGTTGTGCTTTTTTAGAAGAAAAGCTCGCTTGTTGACTCCTGGGGTCACGACAGCAGGGGCTGGGGGTCAGGAGATTAGGGCAGCAGGGTTAAGGCACGCTGGGAAGATTACAGGCCCAGGTTAGCCAAGCTAAGGAGGCAGCACCGTTCTTTTGTTTGGCTACAAAGTGCCGGTTTATTTATGAAGTGTGCTTCGCTGAAGTGAAAATAAACTCCATCTACATTTACACGGCATCTAGAGTCTGGCAGAATAATCACAGCTCCAAAAGAATCCGCATTGTTCTGGGACTACCGTACTGGAGCCGAGGGTACATTCCTTTCTGTGGGGGAGACCTCAGTTCAAGTTCTAGCATTTCATTTGGCACTTCGCACTGGGAAAGTATATGCAAAACCATACCCAAATGTGGTTGGATGCCTCCAGAGACACGGAAACTCTCTGCACCTTTTCTTTCTTTCTTTTTTTTTTCCCTTTCTCAAACTATGTAATAAAAATAATGCACTTTAATGTGCAAAACCCAAGACACTGTCAATGAGAGGAGAGGCCACTCTGGTCATGAATCACATTTTATAAACATATCTGATCGCGGAGCTGCGGTCTGTCCAATGAAACGGGATCTTGGAAGCGCTATTTGAACGAGGCAGGGGTTAATGATGAGAGCGTTTTACAGAGACCTGCACTGCACGCTGTTATTACTATTATTACAACGAAATTATTTACAATGTAAATGCTGAGACAAAGGACACGGCTCGGAGGACAAACGTACGAGTGCGGTTATGCAAAGGCTGACTGTTTGATCTGAGGGGAAGACAATGAGAGATTAACATTTGCAGAGAGGATTAGCGGGGTCCGAAGTGAATGCCGAGGCCATGATCGAGTGCTACGCCGAAACTGCACGGAAGAGAGGTCTCACTCAAACAAATAAGTCTACATCTACTTTCATACAGAGGGCTTTACCTCAGTTTAAATCAGTTTTGATTGATTTATAACAGAAGAAAGTGAAAACACACAAAATCCTGCAATCGAAACAAAGGGAAGTAAACACTGCAAAAGTTTAGTAGCTAAAATAAAGGGAATGCTCTCCAGATCTCAGACAATGGCTTATGGCCAACCTGCTCTGTGACCACTTCTACCTGACTATGGTATATTGTTTGTATGTGTGGTTTGTTGTGTATCTGTATACAATCACTTCCATATTGTATAGTTTCATGTGACCTGCCTGGGGGCTGATTTGATCAAATCTAGCATGTTTTCAGCTTACATACATTTTCTATTAATGCTGGTTAACATACACCATCTGTCTACATCACAACTCACAGTTTACTGCTGTAAAATGACAAATGTGACCTTGGGCACAGTTTGGGTGAAGCATACAGATCACTGTATGCGAGTTTCAGTAATCAGTACTACTAGGAGGAGTATGACTATTGTGGAAATGGGAAACTGCTCATTGGTCCTTTGGCCAGATGAGCTCAAAACAACAAATATCTACACCCAGGAAACTAAATCCACCCAGCAGTACCATCTGGAAAACGTCTGATTGGCAGATAATTCATTTTGCAGGATGACAATAATCTCAAATACACCGCAGATCCAAAAACACACACACGCACATGCACACACAACCCCACAATGAAACATCACTTTCAGTCATAGATTGACATCCTCAGAGCCCAAACCTCGACATTATTGAAGCAGTGGGGGATCATCTTGACAAAGAACGGAGAAAAAAAAGGCAGCCAACATCCAAAGAAGAGCTTTGAATACCCTTCATTAAGCCTGGAGAACTATTCCTAAAGACTACTTACAGATATAGTCAGTCGTGTTTTCAGTTTATTTAATAGAAAAAAATAATATTGTATTCATAAACATACATAGATTAGTGTGTAGTTACATAAACTTAAAATTAATCCATAAAAATGCAAAAAGCGTTGGCGTGTGGGGGCCACCGTGTTGCCCTGCCATCTTGAATACAGTGGCCGACACTTTGCCTAATCGTGCTTCATGTATGTGGCTAAAGACCGGCCAAGTAAATAGTGTGCCAAAGGTAGACAAGAGAACTCGTAGGCGTTTGCAGCTTCAGACTCTAGATATGAAGGATGGTACCTATTTTTCATTGCATCCGCACATTGTATGACAGTTTTTTCACCAAGCATCCGACTCCCACAGTGTCAGAGCCACTTCAAAGACATTTTCACTAATGCCGGCTAACAGCAGCTATCCTTAACAACTCACCCCAGTATCGCTCAGTATGAGTGTCATCAGACAAAGTGAGCTTCACTGACTCATCGGACACGATCAAACTCATTTCAAAGTTTTACAACCTCCTCCAGAGTAAACAGACATGGACACATACTGACAGCTGAGGTAAACAGCGGACTGACAGCCAATGCTCACTACAGACTGTATATCCATTTACTTTTTGCAGATGTTTCAACAAATCGCTGTACCTACTTCTCAGCTCAAGACTTTTGCACAGTATTGAATATCAGTTATAATGCCGTTAATGGAACAAAATGAGATTCTCAATGTGATGTTCAACAGACTGAACACATCTTCCTTGCTCTGGTTTGGCCTCTATCAGATCAATCCTCACCTGAGCTTTCAGTGAGCTGATTGTGTCCTCCAGCTCCTGCCTGAGCTCAACCGGCATCAGTCCTTTGATCTTCTCCTCATACTCCTTATGCACCATGGTCACCTGAAAAGATGGTTGGAAAGATGCACAGTCAGCAAGAAAGAAAGGTACCACATTAATCAAATCGAGACTATATATTACGTATTAATTAACGTAATACTAAACATGACGTATTAATCACGCAGTCTTTTGTTGACTCTGACGCCCCAGAGACGCTCTTAGACGATGTGTCTCAGCTGGATAGCAATTGTGGTATTGTTGCTGAATAAGTATTTCTTTCTTCCCACAGACACACTCACATGTATGCATTTTCAGACCAAACCAACAACTCCCTTAGATGAGGCGCACACACAGACTGTGGGTATCCCCTCTTTATTCATGGCTCAGAGTATTCCCTCGCTCTTCACGGCTCCTTCACATCTCCACAGGGGGTCCACAGACTGACATTACTCGCTCTGTGTAACACCCCCTACTGGATGATAGTGACTACAGCGAGATCTGACACAAAGCACTTATGGGCTCAACACAGCTGGGTTTGGAAAAGGACAGGGCCATGGTGGAGGGCAGGACACATCAAACGCAGCAGCAGCGGCTCAATAGCTAGCTAGCTAGCTAGCTAGCTAGCTATCTATCTCCACTGGGGAGGACTGGAGGAAGTCTGTCTGGGGCTAAATTACACTCCACTAAACCAGAGTCTGATTATAGAAGTTGAAAAGGGTTTGGTTAGCGCAACCCCCACTTTTTACCCAGAAACACACATGTATGGACAGGCGCGCGCACGCGCGCACACACACACTTTAACAGTATTGTAAAAACATTTACAGCATTTTTTGAAGAGTTGCTGAATCAATTAATTCAGAGCTTGATGAATAGTTTAACAGAGCTCAGGGGATTAATTCGACCCGTGAAAAGCAACAGCCCCCCCCCCAACATATTTCAAGGTGTAACCAGGGGAGAGAGTCTGAGCATTTTAAATGACCATAATGTGTTTTACAGAGCCAAAGTCCACTAGCATTAAGAAATCCCCACAATCCCCACCTCTCATCAGTCTTTCAAGTGAAGAGAGCGTGAATAAGGTGCCGGGGGTGGGTGGGGAGGGAGGGAGGGAGGGAAAAAAAAGATTGGTTTCCCTAAAATAATCTTCCTGTTGTGGATTTAACTGATTGTTCTGGCTTTGGCTAATTAATCTTCCTGGGCACAATGAAAGGGATTGGGAAGCACTTCAAAGCAACCCTCAGTATAAATGATCCCAACATGAAGCAGCTCACTTTGTCTCGGCACAGTGTGCTGTAGATTAGTCTGCCACAACTTTGCCAATTTTTCAGGCTCCGTCTGCCCTATTCATTTGAAAGTGTTGGACCAATAATGTCAGGCTGAGAATCCATCAGTTTACAAAAATATGTCTTTTTTTTGTGTCCGCACTGTGTGAGAATGAAGTCAAGGATAATTTGAAAGAGGCCTTTCAAAACAAGTGGCAACCCCCGCCCCCAAAAAACTTGGAAGCCTTAATTTGAATGTCCAGGATTTTTTTTTTTAAATGAGCTGAAGCGAAGAGGAGTGCAGATTTTCAAAATGTCTGTCTCTATCTATAGCAGCTTCTGTAGTCATAACAAAACGGCAAGCCAAGACAAAACACACTTCACTACCTCAGACCAAAGAAATAAACAATGGTTGAATAAACACATCCCTTACCAACCACTCTGAATATAAGTCTTAGATTCTTCAAAAGCCAAGTTCCTCAGTGTTGCATTCTTGATTCATGTATGGTGCCGTCACCACAGCAACGAGAAATCCGCTCTGCCTAAATTACAAGCTCCTTTGCGGCAATGCCGTCTCCATTTTCTGTCCCATACGTTCGGCGATGCAGCAACAATGAATTCATGGCGGCTGGATGATGTACATACAGTTGTAAGGGTGATCAAACTAGAAAAGCCAAGTTAATGTATTATATGACACAGTATGGTCATACAGCTTACCATTGTCTCAATGACTTCATGGTTATGGCACTGAAAGAGTGGTTGTGAAAGAAAATATTACGTTAATTTTCCGCTGGTGTTCCCATCATGGGAACAGCACGGCATATACATATTTCATGAACACATAAACGCAAAGCTGCACCTCAAATCCACATGAAATATACCCGTTATACAAATTTCCAGTTCATGGAGCTTGGATTGTCCTAGAGTAGCTTTGGATGAGTCACAGTTCAAAATAATACATTTATCTTTTACTGAGTCCTGTGCAGCTCCTCAGTTCATCCTCTGAAACAAGATGTTTTATGGCTCAGTCACACAAAAGCAAAAATAGGAAAGCAGCATGCTTGTGATTAGGAAAAGTGATGTTTTCCTGGTGATTGCATTGACTTTTTTGGCTGCAAGTAGTTGTGGCAACTAACTGGTCAACCAAGAGATTGAGGGTGTTGCACAACCAACTTTTAATTGTAAAGCGATTGCACAGGTTGTCTGGTAGGAGGTAACCGGTCTCCAAACAATAGTGGTCTGACTCAGACTCACTACAATCACTCTTAGACAGGTTGGTGAAGGCTTTGCAAATAACTGCACTCTAATTTATAAACACAAGCAGATTGCTAACATGCTGTGCCGATGTGTGCCGCTTGTCTATGATGTTTTTCTTTGCAATAACAGACTCACCATAACTGGTTGCCCACCGGTTGTATTCTGGTTATGATCTTAAATAAAATCAAGGTTTGCCAAGTGCTTATGTCGTGCTGCAGTTACATTGTGGTCCGGCAGTAACTATGTCACTATCTGTGGAGGAATTTTTGAATTTATGTTTCAGATCCAAGAGATTCTGGCTGGGCACTAAATTTATGTAGATGGAAAGTTTGTCTTATTACAAACAGATTACAAGTAATTGCCAACTTGACCTCATTTGATTGCAAACTGGTAGCAGCCTGACTCCATCTGACTCCATTTTATTGCCGTCTTGATGCACCAAAGTTGCTCTGAAGACAGCAGCTGACTGAGAATAATTGCAGACCTGGTCTCCATCTTCAAAGCAGCCATGTCATAGGCAATATGATTGCAAGTTAATTGCATAGCTTTAAATCAAATTTCTGATTGGCTGCCCCTCATAAACAGAATGTTTGAATAGCAGGTGATGGTAGTGGTGGTGGGGGTGGCAGGGCTGCTGTGCGAGCTGTGTGCCTGATGTCTATTCTAACATTATAGGGATCCAAGTGTAGAAACTTGTGTACAATTTAGAGCAGCCTGAAGCCTGAGCTTTTGGCTCACTTGTGCATACCTCATTATTTCAAACTTTGGCCATGTTTAATTTAAGCATCCACCACTGTAAGAGTACATGGGAGTAAATAGGGAAAAGCATATATAGGGCTCCTTTAACCTGAGGGTGTATTTCTGCTCTTTCTACAGTGTAGCAGACCGCAACATTTGCCTTCCCTGATCTAAAGCTTAGCCATAGTTTACTATGCAACATGTGTGGGTGGAAGCAGCACTCTTTTTTTTATTTATTTTTTTATTCATAACAACATATCTAACAGACAACAGTTGGAGAATAAAGCAGAAAGGAATAGGTATAATATCAATTCAAATTTCTGACTCCACCATGTCTCACAATGGAGTTAAAATTCAAGACAGAAGCATCTAACTCTCCGCAGATGTCTGACTTGTTTCCTGAGAGACACTGTTCCTTCGGCTTTGCATTTTCCTGCCCTATCCGAGGTCCCTCCGCTCACATCTCTTTTTCTTCACGCAAACACATTTTACTTTTCTTTCAACATGTTTCAAGGCATGGTTATTTTTCTGACGTGTCGAAGGAGACGTAACGGCATCTGAGGAAAAAAAGGCTCCTCACTTATTAGGACAGATGTTTGATGCCTTGGAAACAATACTGCTGATCAAACCTTCCACAAGGTTCTTTGGTCAATGACGGACTGCAGATGCAAGTGAATAGGAAAGAGAGGAAGGGAAACACAGGGAAGAGAGAGAGAGAGAGAGAGAAAAAAAAAAGTGTGCCACTCTTTTCCCTGAGCAATGAAAAGGGACGCTGACTTTCTAAAGAGAAATCTGGTTTCATCTCTGCAGCTCTTTGAGAGATGAGATTTTGTTTGTTCTTGATGAAGCGTGATTCTCTAGTTTTGAAGACTGTGAGGAGCGGCAGTCGTTTTCCCCTCCCAGTCATCTTAAAATGACAACATTTCATCTATATATAGTCTTTAGATTGTGGTTTTGACTTTCCCTTGCGTTTGGTACCGTCACATGGCATGGTTTTTGACAGCTGCCAGCAGAAAGGAACAAGCCCTCAACGCTTTCAACGTTCAAATGAAGTTTGTCACATTGTTGGGAGGCTTGATGTATGCTAATGAAGTTGGGGTGTATGTGTGTGTGTACAGGCTTGCGTGGGACAGGTTGGGGGTTGGGGGGTGGTGGAGGTGGAAGAGGGAGGAGGGGTGGAGGGTGGTGGGGGGGTAGCTGCTGGAAAGACATTTTTGATATACACCCTTGTTCCGGAGTGACAAAAACCTTGTCAGGAACAAGGGGGTACATCAAAAATGACGCCACTCACAAAGTTTGCACCTCCACATCCACTGAGTTGGCACTCAGTGAGTTCACCAAGGAGCGATTTGAATTCAAAAACGCTTTGCTGCGAGAGGGAAAAAAGGAAACCGCTTCACAAAAATGAGGTA
>VOQK01015691.1:3241-17055 GCA_015052645.1 Benitochromis conjunctus
GCTTGGTGTGTGGGGGGGGGGGGGGGTCTTTCAAATTTAATAAACCGTAAAAATGAAACTGCTAAATTGAAAAATAGCCTTTTTATCATTAAGTGACTTTTGCTAATTAATAATTAATTAATTAAATTGTAATTAATTTAATTATAAAATGCACTGATAGAACGTAAGTAGTTGTGGTGACCACTTTTAATCCCAAGGAAATTGCATAGATTGATCGGTAACAGGTAACAATCGTGGTCTGATCCAGAATTACTGCAATTACACTCACACGCATTGGCAAAGGTTTGCAAATGATTACCTTCTAATTTATAATATTTATAACATTTATATTTATGGAGGAATATCTGAATTTACCTTTCAATTTTTGCCAGTTAATTAATCGCAGTTAATTGCGCTATTATAACAAAGAGACTGCATGTAAGTGCCAACCTGACCGCTTCAATCGCAAACTAAGAGCAGACCGACTCCATCTTAATGCACCAAAGTTGCTATGATGATGCCAACCGGTGGTCGCACATCTGATCCCCTCTGAAGAAACTCGTGCACGTGGTCTCAGTCATTTTGGTCGTGTAACGGTTTCTGTTGTGTGTTGTAGTGTGTCGTGTTGCTAAACATGTCATCAGTCTCTACTGTAGAGACACTGGTGGAGTTGTCCCTTTGTGGGAAGTTAACCTTGGTGTAATTTTTACTTGTTTTAACCTTTTTTATTCATTTATTTGTATTTTATGAGACATCTCGTTTGTTTTTATGGATCTCTGGAAAAAAAAAAAGTTTGATTGACTCAAACATCGATAGAAATTACTGAATCAGAACATGATTTTTTTCTCACATTAAAGCAGGTCCCTATTTCTTTGAAATGCTGTCCAAAAGCACACAATAACATTTCACTATGATTAAATGCGATTTCTCCTGCAGAGATAATACAACCAATAAGTACTAGCTAATAACAGAATCTTGTTTCAGGCGCTAAAGAAAATAGCCAGCCTGACGTTGATAAATTGAGGTGAGCGTGCCCCTTAGGGCTGCATATCATAACTCTTCTGCTCCATGTCCACATGCAGAGAGAGGTGAACTATTACGATGTTTACCAATATGCCTGACACAGTGGCACACAGTACACACCCTCCGCCAACTCAGCCAAAGCTAATTGCTCTGCACTTTGATTACTGCCATCTATTTTAATGAGAGCTTATCAACCCATTCTTTCCTGCCCGTTTTCTCTGTCAAACACACATGCAAACGCGACTAAAACACATGCATGAGTGTGTGCGCGCCACTTGGGCACATGTCCGCACACAGACAAGAGAACAATACTGTGTGCCATGTTTGTGATGGTGGCAGGAAATTGGAGGGTGTTCATTAGGCTAATGGATATGAAGAGGAAAGAAGAAGGGGAATGTGCGTCTGGGGGGTTGGGTGGGGGGGCCGAAGAGCAAGAAGGCCATTGAATTTAACAACAACAAAATCTGTACAATAGTCCAACAAGTCAAACTGCAGTATGTAATTTTCTTGCTACTATGATAGAGAGACGAATACTTCAATTACACAAAATGGCTTTAATTACGGTGAATTTGCCTCATAAGCCGACTCCTGTTGAGAACAAATGAGCTGTTACGTTTTTGGTGCTAGTGCTCGCTGCTCCTGCGGCTTGGCTGGATGGACTCGGCTTCATTACGATCACTGGTTTACCAGCACACACACCAAGATGACAAAGCCTAATCAATGGACTCACACTGCTCTAAAGACTCCGGAAGAGGAGAAACAGTAGATGCCGAACTGGACAGGGGTTGCTGATCGATGGTGAAAATGGCTTCTGCGATCCTTTGAACACATTCAGCACACTTCTGTCACCTAGGATGTGCAGTAGGTTTTTCCTTAAAACGGATAAAACATTATATTTTCCCACTGACAGCGAACAATGTGAGCAGAATACGCTATGACAGGATGCACGCAAGGAGACTGTACTTAAACCGAGGCAGACGAGAAAAGAGAGAACACCAAAAAGGGAGGAGTGTGCATTAGAGGGCTCGAGCATGACAACCGCATTACAACCACAAATATGCCAGATCACATCAATACACTGTGCCTCATCATTTTACGAGACGCTGCTTGTCCATGAAACTACTTCAACATGTCTAGTAAAACAATCATCAATACCACACACACACACGGACACACAAAACTGCTGCTGAATACTGCTGTTGTGCCAGGAAAACAAATCCCCAAATAATGCCAAGATGATGTTACAAAACAGCAAAAGGAGAATATGCAAAAAAAAAAAAAATCTGTATCTATACATTTTTAAAAATAGAACAGCCTAAATTAACCTGAAGGTGTGCCTCATCCTGGCAACAACCATGCCTGACTTTTGGTCTCTGACCTGATTTAAGGAGAGTTCATATTGACCTGATCATGACCCCTATGACCCAGGTCACCATCTTTGCACCAAGACGAGCAAGACTAACACAAAACTCAAAAGCAGCAGTGCTGTCTTACAAACTATATTCACCCTAAGCTACAAACTTTACCTTTATTTTTACACCCTAACACCTACACCTACTAGATCATATCACTGAATTGTCCTCTTTGATTTACAGCGCAAATTGCTTTCGCATTCCCTTGGTGTTATAATATTAAAGTATCACCTCTTACCAATAAAGCGCACGTGTCACACTACAAATAAAACCCCCACGTAAAAAATAAATAACCTGTAGTATAGGGAGAGGGCTCTACCACATACTGTAAAAACTAGCTGCTAATCCAATTGTTCCCTCCGTGGGGACAGGAGAGAGAAACATCCTAATGAGAAACCGGTGGCTAAATATCCATGATGGTAATAACAGTGGGAGCGTCTCTCAGAGCAGCCGTTTGACTCTGGTGACACACGGCCATTAAGTATTCATGAAAACAGATGTTGCTTTGCTCGCCAGCCCATTGGCCCAAACACCCGCTGAAAAATGCCAGAATCTTAAATGAATTTCCCAACAGAATGCCCCGTTTGATCCCCCGCCAAGAGAAAGTGAAGAGTTTTTCATGCTATAGGAGAAGGGAAGAAACAGACAACTGTGAGGGAAGGAGGACAAGAATGGGGTTTTATCCCCCTTCAAGCGGCTGTCCTGTCAGCCTCATGCAACAGCTCTTGATCATCACCATCATCATCTCGTTCTCCTCATGCCTAAATCTACTACGTTTAGCATGGGCACAAAAAATAAATTTTAGAATTAGATTTAAGATACTTTATTGATCCCCTAAGGGAATTTCTTCTCTGCGTTTGACCCATTCACTCTGTGAAGCAGTGGGCTGCCATCAATACGGCACCCAGGGAGCAGTGTAGATAGAAAGTTGGTCCAACTCATCTTTATCCTATAAAAAAATATTTCTATCCTGATGTGAGCTGCATCTTCCATGATGCCAACATCCACACCCACAGTGCATGAACAATCACTAAATGATTTGATGAGTATAATAATCATCTGAATAGCATGCTTTGGCATTCCAAATCAGCATATCTCAACCCAATTACAGCCATATGGGACAATTTGGACCAGTATTTCGATAGGGCTCTCCACCATCAACAATTATCTCAGCTATTATTATTTCCTTCACATTATACTACCTGTGAAGGTAGTTTAATTTAGATACAAATCCTTACTCTGTCCTCCTATTTCAGAACACCAAACACAGGGGTTAATCACTCTTGTTTATGCCTTCTGGGTTGTTTTTGTATCCATCTTTGTCTTTCTAATCATGTCAGTAAAGTTTACAGTCACATGGAAAAATGATGGATGACATGAGGGTGTAGCCCAAGAGGATTGGGAGCCAGATGTACAGCCTTTGATCTCTTTTCTTCACATAACTATTGATATTACAGTGTTCTCTTTACAAAGATCTTCTTTTTAGTGTGCCGGAGAATTGACCAGAGCTGGTGGTTTAGAGAGACAGAGGGAGGAAGACAAAGTAGAATAAGAAGAACAGGCTGTAATAGACAGTGTTGTTGATGGATGTGATTATAGCCTCTTCATGCTGCCCATTCATTCTCTATAGATTCCAGATGATAGCAGTGCTTGGCCCTCTCTTTCTTCCTCTCCATCTCACCCTCTGAGTGTTTTGTCTTGGGTCTCTTGCTTTCCAGCCCTTCATCTGAACATCCCATCCTTTCCTCCCATCTTTCAACTTTTCTGTTACTGTTTAGCCCTCTTTTCTCTCTGCCCCATTCCTCTCCTCCTCTCTCCTTTTGCTCTCCAATCCCCGTGTACTTTCTTTGATTTTTCTCCTCCTCATAAAATCATTTTCTTCTCACAATCCCTTCTCTTCTACCCTCTTGTTTTTCTTCACAGGGAGCCAGGAAACCCCATCACATATCTAAGGGCCTTCCTTTGTCCTCACCATAAAGCATTCTTCTAACCCTTGCCATTTTTTCCCCCTCTGTACCACTGTCACTCATCCTTTCATGGGCATCGCCCCAGTGTACTTCTCTAGAGTTTACAACAGGGTTCATATTTCCAAAGAAAAGACACCCCCTGATGAGTGGTGCGTGTTTGCCTCAAAACACATTAGCAGTGTTGAGTAAAACGCTATGACAAATGACAGGAGACTAGCAGTGGGGATCCTGCTGGTCATTCAGCCAGCCAGCAGAAGCACTGGAGTGAACTCCGGCACAACACTGAGACTCAAAGTGAAACCAATCCTCCAACCCCATACAATATCTGCCTTAATCTTACTCAAGCTCCGCTCATTACACACTCAGCATGGGTTGGAGACAGGCAACGCAGGGAGCTATGCAGCTGGGGTTTGGTACACCAACTGTGTGCGAGTTTGTGAGCATGCAGACGCAATGATGTGGTATCACAATCACTGCAAGACGAAGCCATTGTACTCAGATCAACAAGATTTACAATCCGTATCATCCCCTCCTATGAGAGACACAACCACAGAGAATGCTAATTTCCACCTCAATAAACAACCATCATAAGCATTACAATGACATGTGAGCATGTTTGCATGTCTGTGTAAGAATCAGCCGACATGCTGACACATAAAGTCTGCACACATGACATGGCTGCATAGATTTGGAAGTGATTCTATGTTTGAGCGTGTGTGTGTGAATGGAAGTGTGTACGTGCAAGAGCAAGTGTCTGCGGACTAGTCTCTTTTAACCTAGTAGTAAAAAATCCCCTGACCATGATTCATTCACCACCTCCACCATGAGATGTGATGTCATCCAGAGCAAATTCAGACAATCCTAATTGTGCAGGGTGATAATGCACCCGCATAAAGGCTAACATATTTCAACCCACAATAATATCCTCCGTAATCCAAAATCTTTTCAGCACCTACGACTATCCAGCTAACATTCAAGGACGGGTGGAGCAAAGGCTCTGCCAAAAGCCAGAGGGGTTGATAAAAAAAAGAAAGAAAATGGGAATTTTGTGCACAAAGACGCACACTACAAAGCAAAAACCGCTTCCTTCAATACATTATTTTCTTATGCAACCATGTGCAAATACACATGTACACAGACTCAACCCAAATCAGCAGACTGGAGGGCTGAAGAGGCACACCTCCTCTTCTGCCAGTTCACTTTTATGTCTCGGCTTAGATACAAATCCACACAGCATGGAAGCTCACTCCACCACCTGAGGTGTGTGTGTTTGTGTTTATGTGTGCCAGTAGTGTGGGTATGAATGCCTAATCCACCACCTGTTTGTTAGATTACAAAGCCAAACCTTATCCAATTCCAGAGGGTGCAATTGGATGTTGGCACTGGATGCTTTAAGTATTTTATTTTTTGAATTTACATGCACAAGTCATGCGTGTATGTGAGGTTTGTAGCACATACAGTTGAGGCTGTTCCTCATTAATCAATTTATCAAAAGAAACCAAGAGCCAGAGCTCTACTTTGCAAGTAGTAAAACCACGCTGTGCTCCTTCTTAGCTCTGGCTCACATAACCTATTTTCAGGTCACACACAGTAACAAAAAAAAACCACAGCGAGGATCACTGGCTTGAGCCAAACACATGCTAAGATTATTATAATTTTTAGCTCAACTCCTGTGTGAATATATAAAAAGCAAAAGCGTGGCTTTCTTTGCCAATTTTTCTTTTAATGCAAAGTTTGTTTGAGTGATCTAACACGTGCAATGACAGAAGCAATAATCGCTTTTTGCTGAAAAATATTACCCGTTAAAATTTGGTTTCATTAAAATTCCTGAACGCTGACAGGGCAAAGTTAATATGTAGTCGTGTAAAGAAGATTAACAT
The DNA here is from genome assembly GCA_015052645.1 of Benitochromis conjunctus. NCBI lineage: Eukaryota > Metazoa > Chordata > Actinopteri > Cichliformes > Cichlidae > Benitochromis > Benitochromis conjunctus. Next base: position 9,503 of record VOQK01015691.1, read on the forward strand.
TGAAAAACAAGCAAAAGTAAAAAGAAAAATCTATTTTAAAAATGATACAATGGAACACCTCTGACAGCCGCGGGCCAATCTGTTCAACCACATGTCCTATAACCTAAACTTTTCTCATTTCTTATCAGCCCCACAGAGAGAACATGACAAATGCAGCAGAACAATGTTTTATCTCATCTGACACCCTGACAACAAGGAAATAAACATAAGCTGACAGCCAATCAGATCGCCCATCTGCTGTTCTGCCTCAAAGTGCCTGGATTGCCCGACAAGTGGTGAAGGAATAATTTCTGTGAGGGACATACCCCAGAGATGGTAAGTGAGGGAGCTGGTGGGGGGTGAGGTAAAGCGAGAGAAGAAGGAAAAGAAACAGAATACAGGGAGAGCAGAGTGGGCAGCCACATGGCAACTCCGGGGTGCTTTGATTGGTGGAGGTATGCAGGCAGCCAGGCAGGGAAGACCAGGAAATGTAATTCAGGGGGGCTGTCTGGATATGACATCTCGGGGAGCTATTCAATCTGCAGCCAAACCCTCAAGTGGCGCCTCGCCTGGCATGGTGGCAGGGAGGTTACAACTGTGAGCTCACTGCCTGTCAACCCCACTACACCCTCCAAAGAGAATAAGATAGTATGGAAAAGAAGAGGAAGAGGACAGGAGAGGGAAAAATAAATAAAAGAAAAGAAGTGTATTTATATACTAACAATGGAGCTAAAAAGGTGAAGCCAAAAATAAAGAAGATTTAGTGTGGGCTAGTGAATGTCTTAAAGAAAAGAGGGAAGGCCAAGAGATGGAGGCACAATGAGACTCAGCTTAGCCTCTGGAGAATGAATGGGAGAAAGCCTGAGGAAGGAAAGGCGGAGCAGGTGAGAAAGTGATCCAGACGCCGGCTGTGATTCTTCTCCGTCAAGCATGGCTCATAAAAAAAACAAAAAAAAACAGTGATAATTGACAGCATTGGCTGACGTCCTTCCTCTTACCACTCTATTCATTACAAAACCAAAACAATCCACCTCGCCCTTCCCTATTATGTCTTAGCAAGTAAATTAGGCAACCGTACTGAATAGCTGTCTGCGTTAATTATATCTAAGACAAAATGTCATATATTAAAACATTATGCTCAACAGCTGGCCTGATGTGGAGGGACTAGAATCTGATTCGGTGTCAGAGCTGGATGGAATAAATCTAGTAATTATAAGCCACCCACAGATGAATGTTAAAACCAAGGGTGAAAGAGTCATTTTAAATTAGGCGACGGACCACAAACAAACACATCGCTAATAAGCAAATAGGCATTTATCTGAATGGGATATTGTCACATAACAAAGCCAAAAAAAACGTTTAAAAATCAAGAAAGATCTCTAAAGCATAGGATACATCAGGCTTTAATACTTTTGCATGGTTTTTGCTAAACGACTTACTGATCAACTAAAATACAGCTTGTCCTTGATTTGTTCGCCGTAGCCTCATCAAAAATGTTTCAGTGAAAGGACGGCTCACGTTCAAGCTTTCTGGGTTTGTAGAAAGATCTGCCTTATATACCGTATTTTAATTTATGTTGCATCTATTTCCTACTTTCCCAGCACAATATGAAGAAATCAGAGGGGGCTCAACAAAAAATGACTGTTCATTTGCATACTTAATTGTTTATGCACAAGGGTACGTAACCTACACAACTGTGCTCAAAGTTGACGACGCTGTGCGTAGGTCAAATGCTGACTGAGTGATAGGTAAGCAGGAACAGGAAAAGGATTGACCACAAGCGGGAAAAGCATGAAATCCATCAAAGAAACAGCAGAAAATGCACAGACAGAAGCCGCAGTTGTAGCTCGTTGTATAACTTCACTCTTCTCTATGATTGGCTGACGGCCAAAAAACAGCACAAGCAAGAGTAGCGCACAGACCGCCTGTTTGTGACAATGCTGCATCATAACAGCAAACAGACAATAATATACAAAGCTGTCGTAGTCTCTGCATAGAACCAATGTCCAACCCTGTTTCAGCCATTAGGAGTAATAGGGGATTATATTTCCCCTTTCCTTTTTTCTCATTAAACACTGACTGCTTTTTACTGAGAAATGACGAAGTGATTAAGTTGTTTTTAAGGGTCGTCACAACATGGTGAGCTTTGCGAGATGAACAAGCAGCAGCTCCCTAACTTATGTGAGGGGTGGGAGGAAAAAAAAACACAAATGAAGAAGTTGAGAGCCACTGTGGAGACGGCACTTGGTGATACATTACTAGATAGTTTCAACTCACCTTTCTACTGTTATCCAATCATCCATAGATTTCTCCGTAACACTGTGTATTAAGTATTAAGAGGTGTTTATACACCTCTCTGCATTTAATTATTAGTCATTATTCATCTCTGGCTCTCTTCCACATTGTGTCTTTATCCTGCCTTCCTCCCCTAACCCCAACCGGTCAAGCCAGATGACCACCCCCCCCGGGCCTGGTTCTACTGGAGGTTTATTCCTGTTAAGGGAGTTTTTCCCTCCCAGTTTTGCCAAAGCGGCTGCTCGTAGTGGGTCATACGATTGTTGGGCTTTTCTCTGTTTTCTTTGCATTATTGTAGGGTCTTCACCTTACAATATAAAGCACCTTGAGGCAAACTAAATTAAATTGAAGTGAACTGAATACACCCATTAACAGTGAAACAGTGCTCACTGTATAGCCCTGAACTTTGGCAATATACAAACAATTTCAGCCTAAGTGGATATTATTGTCAGAGTCACTGAGAACAAAGATGATATCAGTTAAACAAACTCCAGGCTTTCCATCTATGCGTAACCATACAGTATGGGTAACCTCACATAATGTGTATAGTTCTTTTATAGTTTATAACATAACCCTGAAAATACCTCAGTATATTGAATTAGGAACATTTGCGAACACACATGCACACGTTTGTGTTAAATTCACATGTTCCCATGCCTTTCACCAGATCGCACCTGGATCAAAGAGAAATGACATCATTGGAGGAAATGAGTGCATGTCGATGGGAGCTAATAGTTCAGATGCTGCCATTCAGCTCCACTCTCAGTCATTTACATCCATTTGGCTTCCCCGCTGTCTTTTCCTGCTGGTTTGGGGGGGTCCGATAGCAGCTCCTGAAGAATCTTATCAGTCAAGTTATGACTTCACTGTCTAGTCCCTGCCAGTCACCATTCAACCTACGAGATAGACGATGACAGCTCGCTATTGGACGTCGCTCCAAAAACTCTTTTATCGAGCCCATTCATTCATACATGCATACAGATAGAGAAATTCAGAGACACACAAAGACAAACAAACAGAATCACTCACCCCTCCTCCCTCCCGCACAGCCGCACTCTTCTACCATTTCATCCCAAAGAGACTGTACGCATTCAAACAAACAGAGCAGACGGTTATTGTCCAAATGCAATTATCTTGTACTGTCCATCTCGTTGACTGCTGTGGGACAAAGGGCCCTCTGTTGATGAGGATAGCAGTGTGTGAATGGGAGGTTAGACATCTTTGGCCTTTTCCATGGCTGTGGACATTCAATCTGCCATCCACACATCCCAGTGGATCTGATAACACTAAACAAACCCCAGAGAGAGCGAAAGAGGGGGAGAAAAGCCAGCCGCTAATGGCTTCAGTATTGTGTGTAAATCCTCTCTTATCTTTCTGCTCTCTGTGTTAAGAGACTGGTCAAGGGCAGTGGGAAAGAATAAACTCTATAAGCACAATGTTGTCTGCCAGCGTTCACCTCAGTGTAAACAGTTTAGAATAGGGCATGCCCATGCAAGCATGAGCATACATTGAGAAACACACACCTACACACACATACAGTATAAACTAGGTATCTAGACGAACGCCACAAAAGGCTGACCTGGCATTAGTCTGGAGCTAATTATTCTCAGCCTCTCAGATTCTCCCACTGGACTTCATTTCACATATGCGCACACACACACACACATACACATACACACACCCACTAATTCTTGTGCTGATTCTCTCTTTAGCGCTGTCTTGTCTGCGTCTTGTGGCGACCGAACAGTAAGGGGGAGAAAATGAGAAGAAAGGTAACAGTAGTGAGGATGGAGGAAAAGAAAAGACATGGAGGATTATCCCTCTAATCCCCCTGTCAAATTTTAGGGATTATAGGGAAGGCTTGGCTACATTAAGAGTACAGTAGCAACCTGTACTGCCCATCTCCTCCACTTTCCACACACTTCATTTGGACAAAAAAAAAAAAAGCAATGTCTTTTTAAAATTTATTTTGTATAATCTGACAACAAAAAAGGGTAATGGCTACACTTGAATATGTTAATAAAGCCTTCCAGTGGCTCAACTCTTATTTTTTTTTTTCTCAGTCAAATACAAACACTCTCAAAATCTCCCACTGCTCTGGTTGTAATAACTAACAAATATCTCACAAATTAATTATAACAAAAAAAAGAACGTTCAATTTTAGCTGAACTGCCCAAAATTTATTAGCTTAAATGAAAGAAATGTGTCTGGATTACTGGCTTACTGTATGTAAAGGTCTGTGTCTGAATGCAGTCCTTGAATGCAGCACGCAAACACTTAAGGTCAGATTCTAAAAGCATAAATGGGAAATAAACAAAAACAATTACAAGAAGTAGTTTCCTCTGCATTTATGAGACACTTTATATTCATCCATCACATGCAGTCACTGCCATAATCTGCGTATGAATGTATACCAAATATTTGGCTGCAGACTGATGCAAGCCTGAATGTGGTTACAACCAGTTTGCGAATAATCTCATGACTCTGTCACAGCTATAAAAAAAAAAACATGAGAACTGTTCACCAGTAATATGTGCTTAACCCTTTCACGCATAGTGATCACTACACTTGCACATAAACCACTACATTGGACACTGATGTGTCACTTCCATACCAAATTCATAAGTCAAAAAGTATGTCGTCCACCTAAGTGGACATGTAAAAAAAACTCTTTGAAAAGTACATGTTTAAAAAAAAAATGAAGTTCAGAAATCTTTTTTTCATGCCTAAAGATGAATAAAAATCCTGATTGAGGTTGTCATAATTCATGCATGAAAGGGTTAAATGACGAAAACTCAGGCAAAACAAAGACAACAAAAGAGGTCTGGAGGATCAACTGAAGTTTGGTGTCATCATTTCATCATCTCCACTTCTTAAGAAAGCTCTCAGAAGCCGACAGTCTGTCTTCTTCTTAAGTTAACCGCAATTTTTCTCAGTGCGAGCCCTTGTTCTGCATTCACTTAGGAAAAGACAGTTACTCGTGTAGTCGCTGGGCCTAATTTGCAACTCAGACGCGCAAAGTAAAACGCAAAGAGGAGGGAAATATGTACAAGATGCCCCTTGTTCACTGAGAAACGCTACAGAAGAAGACGGTTCAAACATCAACAATCTCTAGCTGGCACAAAATAGCTGTCACTTCAAGTCGCTGCCAAAGAAGACTCAAACATAGATGACTGCAGCTAAATTATAGAGAATTCATACACTTGACTTGCACGCATGCTTCCCACACACACTTGCGCGTCCTCGGTGTACGTGATGAGAGCAGGTGTTGGATGTAATGAGTTTGTCTACAAGCTGTTATAAAATGACAACTGGGAGTGTGGCCCCTATCACTGGCAGGTACACCCACTTTTTTTTGCACACCGAACACAAGCGCACACAAACACACACTGCTGCTACATCCCTAACTACATACTTCTGTCAATACCACTTGTCTTTCAGGGAGCGGGTCAACTGTGAGTAGAGGAAGAGTTGTGATGGCAGTGGGTCCACACCTCTGCGCGCGAGTGTGTCGGCGCATGAATGAATGTTTGCACATAGTTCTACCTTACACACAGCTAGGGTGGACAGATGTCGGCCCACATGAGATGTGTGTGGCAGATATGGTAATGTGTGAATTAATGTCACACGGCCACACCTTGCGGTCCGCATCACGTGGTCTCATCTCAAGGACACGATCGGCACTGCCAGCTACTGAGGCTGTAAGTCACTCCAAATCCTCCTGTCAATCACTTTCACAATCTGCCCATCAGTGATACATGTTCAGGTACCACACTCCCGCAGTTTCACCACTCTTATCAGAATCATCATCAGACTCTGAGACACTTTAATTGGCAAGTGCAAGAAAAGAAGAGAGAACTTTTCTTGTTAGCAGCTGAGGAAAAAATCTTGGTCAATTAAGGACAATTTAAAGTAGACAGACCCTAAAAACAGATAAAAATAGGAGAAAACACACCAAAACATTGCAAACACATTCAATGTGATCTGTATTTGTACTTTAACAAAAACGTGACCTTTATTCTTTTTAATCATTCACTTTATTCTGATAGATAATAACATTTAAGTGTATGACTAAAAGCGTAGGATGAATGCATGGCCATCGGATGCTCTTTGTTATTCACCTGTGGAGTTTATTCAGTGGCGAAAGAGAGGATCCAATAAGCGCTTGCTGGGGTCCATAAATGGTGTCCTTTCCCCCCCCCCTTTCTTTTTTACCTTCCTTTAAAAGTCCGTTCTCACTGCTGAACACAGGCCTACCTCCTAAATGCTTCAGAAACCCATTAATTTGCATTCTTCCATCCATCAATTCTTCCATCTGTCTATCCACCTAAAAAGCTTCTCTGCCTTCCCCTCCATCCTTATCGCTCCATCTGTCCATCACTGCTCATTACTCTCCCCAATTTCCATTCCTTCCTCTGTCATGTTTGCGACCGTCCATCCATCTTCTTCAATAAAAACAACAAAAGCCGCAGGATGTGAGAATTCATTAATTTACTAGTGTTGTTAAATTTAAATAAAGGTATAAGCACAGTCTATGTGCGTCAGTGTGGATTCGTTTATTGAAGTTCTGCTTTTCAATTTGCAGGCAAAAGCATAAAAAAACTATTTTTACTGTGCGATGTTAAAACAGTTCCTGCCTTTACTGCTAAAGGTAGACTTTTTGTGGATTGCACTGGCAATAGGGAAAGTTGTAAATAGCGTGAAATCACTATAGATAAATAAGTTAGATGTTTATACAAGAGTCGAATCTTATTGACTGCTATAAACTAGGGAAACAACACAGGTAGGCACTTTTTAATTTGTATGCGTTTGCTTCAGGGGGGGTGGAAAAAAAAAAAACATATGAATGTGTCTATATAAATTTTCTGACAACTTCAGCTAGTTTAACCTCACAAAATCCCAAGTTTAGATAGCAAAGGGAATTAGTCTAAACACGCAAAGCGCTGTTTATTCTCGGCTTTATCTGCAAACTAATCCAGACAAACAAAACAAAACCAAAAAAAAAGCATCTAACACACCACTACCTGTGGTGACTTGATCTGATACAAGTCCCAGCCAAAAGAATCCCCTTTGTGTAAAACCAACTCATCATCTCCCGATGTGAACAATGTATCTTTCTCTGAAAACTAATTTCCCTGTGAAAATGGGGTTTTAAGTCTTTCGAGGCCCCTTTTAGAGCCTAATAAACTAATTCCAAGGCTGATGCCGAAAGAGGCTTATTTCAATTTCACAAGGCTTTGTTCGAATTTGTTTTACATTATGATGCTGCTGGGCAGAGG
>VOQK01015692.1:9724-21184 GCA_015052645.1 Benitochromis conjunctus
AGGCAGTGGCAGCAGCTTTGCACTTTGTCACATCCACAAAGAAGGCATTAGGGCTTTGACCCACTTCAAGCAGGGACAGAATAATACTTCTGGTCTCTAATGCTAGCATAATGGCTGTCGTCATCCTACTCCTCAATTTTATTTATTTATTTATTTATTGCTTCTGTCAGTGTCATCATATTCATGGGTGAAATTTGCTCCGAAGATTATTATACTGCCTGTAATCTCATTACTGTCTATGCATATTATCAGTTTCAAAATGTTTGATACAGTTATCAGAGGCAGCAGTGTTTTATGGAGGATTCATACAGTAAAAGGGCCAGCCATTATTTACCCCTCTCCCTCTCTCACATTCTATTTCTCCATCTCTCTCATTCTCCCCTCCTTTCCCGCTAGCGTCTGATGGGAGACTGATAGAGCTTGGAGTACAGCCACTCACTGTCAGGTCCCGGCTAATGGAATCAACAGGGTTGACGGATAAACCCACCAAAAATAAGTTGTCAGAGAGCCGTGAGCCCTTCATCAACCTCTCCGCCACGCGTGGCACCGCCTTGACCCCTCCCAACGCCGACCAGAAGGGTGTTTTATCTTCAGCGTGCTGAAATTACATTTCAGGTTTTTATTTATTAATGTATATTTTTGTTCTCACTGACAGACACAATCACTGTGTGGTTGTTCTTTGAAAGACGCTCGGATGAATTGTGTTTACCTTCAAGAGACCCGAACGTTAGTTATACGCCAACATATACTGCATGAGTCAATAAAGGGGAGAAAATATGCTTTACTTTCTTTTGTGATAAATAAGAGCAACAACTGCTTGCTCAATTCTAAAGCATTTTGCTATATTTGCTAAATAAACAGCTAAAGAAATTCATAAAAAGCTGACGCCACCAGCTAGTGAGCTTAGTTTATCATTCAGGCTGAAAATTACAGTCTAATTCTCTTGGCACTATCCCATTGGATCGTGCAGAACCAGGATTTCTTTTTTCTTTGTTTTTCATTGTATTTCATTAAGTTCCACTGCAATGAAATAGCACAGACCATTGCACAGATAATGTGCTCCCTGTCCTCCACCTTTTTTTCTCTTTTTTTCTTGTGTAACAAGAACAGTTGTAGTCCATTAACCTTTTTATATCAGCATTAAGAATTGTTCCTCCAGTGGAAACACTGTGGAAAGCTGTGCCTTTTCTGGCTTCCTCTTTGGACTTGATTGTTTTAGTTTCTTCAGTCAAACCTTCTCCTGCTGTCTTGCCTTGTAGGTGCTGGCTTCTCTCTTGCAACATTGACCTGGAGGTGACCTTGTTAGCTTATATAGTGAAGATTTTCACAGTAGTATGTAAATTGTATGCCAGTTATATGCAGACAGTACAAACCTGTTGGTTCAGAATGATTCAGATTTACTAATATACTACTGGTGGGAACAAATTAGGCCAAGTCAAAAAATTCTGACACGGGATAAGAATATTTCCAAATATGTGTTTTCTGTAGGAATCTACAGTTAGGTCCATATAATTTTTTTTGCCTCGGTACACCACCACAGGGGATTAAAAAAAAAAATTAACCACTCAACATATGATTGAAGTGGAGACAGCTTTAATTTCTGGTGTTTAGCAAAAGGACAGAATTAGCCTTTGAGGAAGTACAGCCATTTGTTTTTTAATAGAGGATTTCACAGAATTCTTTAAATGGCTAAGAAAACTCTTTTACAACATAAAACATTCTCAAGGAGGTAGGGACATCATTATCAAAGTCTACGCTCAAGAGATGTCCTCACGAATGATGGGTAAGAGAAAAGCACGGGGAATGAGAGACGCAGCTCATTATTCAAAGCATATGACATTATCTGTTAAACATGAGGGAGGCAATATTATGGCATGGGCATGTGCGGCTGCTAATGGAGCTGGATCACTGGGGTGTATTGATGAAATCGCTGCTGATGGAAGCAGCAGGATGAATTCTGCAGTTTTAAATGCTGCAAAACTGATCAGACAGCGCTTCACTATGTAAAAAAAAATGGCTGAAAATCCTAAATGGGTACTGAAATCTTTTTTTGTAAAACCCCTTGAGTTGAAGTGGAGTCACTGCAACCACCTCCAATCAGCTGGCATCCCACTTTAATGTTTTAGTTTTTGGAATATATAAAGAAATGAAGGAACATGAGATCAGATTTAAAACATTAACTGTTTTTTTCGTTTTCCTATTTTGACTTTTTAAACTGAGCATTGCACAAGAATGGCATCGGTCAGTGATACAGGGCTGTACCGCTGAGATGCGTTTTGTCTTCTTTTTTAAGCAACAGTGACAAAACCCTGCAATAGCAGACTGGTAATCCACTTATCAAATTTGGTTTTATGTGAGAAACTATTGAAAAGAACCAAACTCTTTGTTACAATATACCCCAGTATGTGGTAACTAGCTTCTCGCCCCAGGAAAAGTTGATGCTACATTTAAACTTTGTGCTTCTAAAGAGCTTGAAAGGATTCAAGATCTGTATCCTCCAAACTCTGATGTTATCATGTCCTTTGAAGAACTGAGGCATAAATTCAGTTTGAGCAGACTTTTTTCTTGTCTTTATATTTCTTTTACACCTGAGAGGTTTTGTGAATGCACATCAACATAATTCACTTGCCAGACCCCCCCCTCCAAAAAAAACTTTGTGTGACATTTGCGTGACATTTGTGTGACAAGGGGCATTGCATCACATTTGTATAACCTGGCAACAAAAATTTCAGCAGAGGATTGGGAATGTTAAGATTAACATTTAATGTTAATTCAATTAAACACTTATTAAATGTTTTAGTGTTTGGCACAGTTCAGAGTGACTTGAGCAGATTTCGAAAGAAGCTCCGCTAGACCTTGAAATATGTGTGCTTGCTTTTTCATCCACAACACAAGAACACAATTAAAATAAAAATGCACATTAATAAACCACTTTTGTTTTCAGTGTCAAAAAGCTCATGGTCAAGGTTTGTGTGACGCTAAATCTTATTCACTGGGCAAAGCAAGTTATTTCAAACCTTTTGCATTCAGAAATAGATTCAGCGCGATGTTTGAAACATTCCTCAGAGATTTTGGTCCATATCGAGAAGATGGAATCACGCAGCTGCTGCACATCCATGATGCGAATTTCCTCTGCAGTCCAAAGGTGCTCTATTAGAGATCTCATGACCGCGGAGGTCATTTGAATCCAGTGACTAACTCACTGTTTTGTTAAAGAAACCAGCTTGACTTTATTTAGTTTTGTGACATGGTGTGTTATCCTGCTGGAAGCAGAAGATGGAAACACTGTGGGTATATAGGGATGGACAATATCAGCAACAAACACTCTGGGCATTTAAACAATGCTCAGTTGGTGCTAATGGGCCCAAACTATATCAAGAAAATATCTCCCACACCATTACACCACCAGCAACATGAAGTGCTGCTACAAGAGACGATGGATTCGTACTTTCACGTTTCATTTGCTTCAAGGTTTGATGTGTTGTGTGTTTATGGTTTGTGGTAACGAAAATGGTTATTTGACTCAAATGGTAACTGAAATTGTTATTTGAGTTACGGTTGCCTTCTTATCAGCTCAAAGCAGTCTGGCCATTCTCCTCTGACTTCTGGCATCAGCAAGCCATTTTGACCCAGGGTATTTTTTATTTTTTTTTGCCCATTCTCTCTAAACCAGTTAGAGTTGTATGAGAAAATACCAAACGCCAGCTTCTGAAATGTCACTCACAGTTTGCTACTTGGTTTGAGCTTCAACAGGTCATCTTGATCATGCCTACATGCCTAAACATGCCAACTAGATAACTGCATTAATGAGCTGTTTGCGAAATCTACCTAACAAAGTGGCCAGGAGGTACATTCATTTATTAATTTCTTTATTCATTGTGATTTAGTTCTTCTCATTTTGCAGTTGTAAAAATAAATTCTAATGTGACTGAAAACAAATGGCATCAATCTTCCTTTGGTAAAGAAAACAAATGTAATAATTCATAATTTCCAAAAACAATGTTTAAAAATTAAAGATAAAGAAACTGAAGATTTGAACGATGCATTTCTGCGGACTGCCACTGGAGAAAGACGAGAAGGAAAGCAAAAATGTGACAGGAGAAGTAAAGCTGAGTAAAGCACCTGGCCAAACAACAAGAACAACATAAACAAAGACCTTGTGTTTGTCCAGTGAAATAATTCTCAGACTGTGTGTTGTGTACCTTTTGCCAGGCAGTGCAAAATTCCCCAGACCACCCCTGGTCGACAGTGATAGAGGGAAAAGGAGAAAACGAACAGGCTGATCTGCTTCTGACACAGAGAAACATGATGACCTGCTCTCTCCCACTTAAAGCTTCTCTTACTTTTAGCTTTAAGGGATCTAATGTTCTATGCTTGCATTTTGCCCATATACTGACTTAATCAATATTGTATGTGAGAACGAGACATTTCTCACCATGACTGCTGCCTCAACGTGGGCTTATTAGATGAACAATACATCTCCTGCAGCTGTGCCCGAGAGCTGGAACTGAGAAAACAGTGTTTGTTTCATGTAACCCATGTACAAGCAAACAGAAACAACTTTTTTTTGGTAGGAAAATCTCTTTTTTTTCCCCCTCTTTTTATGCAGTACAGCATATTAAAGTTTTTCTCATATGACGTAACCCTCACCCAGTTGCCAGAATCCATGAAGGCAGCTGTGCTCAGCGCCAGCCCGCTGTTACGTTCTCTCCGGCAGAATCAATGGATCTGAGCTAATCTGTCAAACAGAGGTGGCTGCGCTAGTCTCCTTCCTCCGCAATTCATTTTGAGAAAGGTCTACCGGTTTTTCCAAACATTGATTTGATTAGCGAGAGAGATACTCGCCGTACACAAGACGAACAACTGGGTCAAGGATTTCACACATTTGCTGCCTCAAGCTTTCTGCTCAGTACCTCTGAGCTCCACCAGGAGCCACTCTAGATCCGTCTGTGCTGTGGAAACAGACAAGCAGACAGAGAAAAAAAAAAACGGGTGGTGGTGGTGGTGGGGGCATGCAGGGAGGTAAAAAGAGCTCAGTGTATTAGATCAGCCACCCTACTGGTTTTGTATACCAACAGCTGTGCTCTATAACCCACTTGACAAGATTAAAAGTCCAAACATCTAAACAAATAGACAATCTGCATCCCTGCTCAGAGAAGCTCAGTCACCGAGCCCGGCTCCCTCCCTCCTACCATCTTCTGCACCTTGTGAACTGCAGATGAGACGGGGAAAGAGTGTTGTAGCATAATTTGGGTCTGCTTATAAGATCACAAAATGTGACCTACTTCAATGCCGCACTGACTAAAGAGGCAAGATTCCAGTGATATTTTAGGAGACATTTCTTCATAAATCTTAAAGTATACTCCAAGCATGTGCAGAGACATGGTCCCCTAACCTCTCATCTGCTTGGCTTGTGGGTGCTGGTGTGTGGCTGTGTCGTTGTTTGCAGACAGAAAGAGCAAATGTAAACCAAGACAGAGAAAAATGACGACGACAGATCCACAATGCTCAGCAGTACATCTCTCACTACACGGCCGTATAGGTAGTCCTCCTTGAAGTCAGGGCATCCATCCATCCATCCATCCGTCCTCTTGCTCGGTGGGGCTTTGTGATTTTTTTCTTTTGGAGTTTGTTTGTTTTGACATGTTAATGGGACACTTGATTGACTGGCAGTCTGATCTGGCTAGAGGGGCTTGGAGGGCTGCTAGGTTTATTTTATTCTGACAGCGAGGGAGAAGGTCAGCACGCTCGTAGCTCACCTGCTTCCTCCCATCTTTCTCTGTGTCTCTCGCTTTTTTCCTATGCTCTCTCCTCTCCATCCTTTCAGTCGGATTCCCGCCTTTGTCTTGTTTGCTTCCATCTCCTAGGGTGTGTTTTCGCCGCATCCGTCTCAGCTCATTTCCTCCCCCATGTACATAGCTCTTCTGAAACATTTCTCCCAAATGAATGACCGACGGCTGATGGGAAACTGGGATGACAAATTAGACAAACTGCGATGCAATGATGAAAGTAATACCCTATAAAAATGTAAGAAAAGCTCAAACAACACCTTCTGCGATTGCTTAAAAAAAAGGCTAAAGGCAACAAAAGCTTTGTGAAACTCACAGGACTAATCTCTAGGAGAGTTTTTACAGCCTGCGGACTGCCAGGAGGGAAAGTGTTCTGAAAGTACACAGGAAGAAAATACAAACTATCTCTAGACAGAAGCAGACCCGCACATGTGTCTGTATGTGCACACAACTGGCCTGTTGGTATTGATGGCTGATGAGGCAAAAGGTGTGCCACCACAAGCAATTTGCTACTCATACGGGGGCAAAGATGAAGAGCTCACTGTCAACAGATGAGAGCCACAAAAAGGCCTTGGACAATCGGTGCTGAAGAGCTTAGCAACAATCCACAAGTCCCTCTTTCCAACGCTGTCATCTGTATCAGGCCCGAGCATGTGGCGAGAGGAACTGGTGAGAAAAATGCAGAAATCTCAGGTGTTTCTGTTTGTTTGTGTTTGCTGTAGTGCAAACAAATGCAGCTGCACTGCAACATGGCCAGTAATTTACAGGTTTGGTGCTGAATTCTAATTTGGCCTTCTTATACAAAAGGGCGCAGTTTCTTAAAAATATAACCTGCACTGACATCCTAACTAGGTAAACAGCTACGTGTCATGTTAATGCCAATTCGTTCTGTGATTACAGGAAACTGTTAAAGGAATCTTAGTTGAATTTTAGCATCACTGAAATCAAATACAAACACTTTTCTTTTCTCAGTTTCACATTGAGAGGAATAATTATATTACTTTTTTGCAATAACTTGAATCAATGGCATTTTAGTTTTTAGGAAACGCAGTCACTCAGCTGTAATTGCGGCCACCTATATTTCAGACTAATATTTGATTATTCATTCGCTACCTTTTAGGAATCTCTTCTTGTGTAGCGTTTAAATGATTAGTCAATATGTTGCAAAGGCTGCCGGCGTAATATCTATTATCAGGTTTTTGATGAATGCAAAAGTGCTTGCCTGTTTGAGTTTTGTTAATAGCAATAGAGGTGATTTGAATTCTGCTGCCACGCACAGAAAAGCTTTTTCTTAGTGATACCAACAAACTGAATTTGTGTTAACGGCACAATACGCAGCACCCCTGGTAAGCAAAAAAAGATAAAAGCGATCCTTTGTACTGTGTGCAATCAACATAAACAAACAGAAGTAAAACGTCCCCATGGCTTTTAATAAGTTGTGTCAACTTTTTTGCTGCCTTGATGATGATTTGTGATGCGTGTCATGTTCCTCATATTCAGTCTTCTGTTTTGTTTATTGTTTTTGCTACACTGTCTGCCCTGAAAGGACATAAGTGTTATCTTTCTGGTGTTTGAGGTGATTGGCTGGGTAAAACGAGTTGGCTAAAGGTTTTCTGGCTCGTTTGATTGTACAGAGAAAACAGTTCATAGTTAGTACTATTGTGTGTTATTTTAAGAAATCTTTAGTACCAGTCTGATGGATGACAATTATGTAGATTTAACTCCATGGTTACAGGGTGGTCTTGATGTTACGCCTAAACACAGACACCAGTAGAAGGACACACAATCAGTTTAGAGTGACAGGGTGTCCCTATTTACGTGGTCTGCACACAATCTGTTTGAAAACTGTCAACTGTTGCTTAATGTAATAGTAAAAAGATACACGAGTGTGCAAAAACTATCACAAAGGACCACAGAAACCAGTGGTGCAAATCTAAAAATAAAAAAATCTAAAAATAGACATAAATGAAAACATGCCAAAGCAAAGCGTTATCTATCCTGTCATCCCAGACGGTGCTGTCATAAAGCATTATGTACCTTGCCTCTCTGCATCCATCCTTTACATTACTGCCACCTTGTGGCTGCAGTCAGCTATTGTCACAGGAGGCTCTACTTGTTTGTTGTTCATGGGAAACTGCAGATGTCTTAATTTCATGTGGGTGTCCGTCTCCCGTTGAGCTGGGCAAGCTGACAGGTCAGCAGCTTTGTCTGTTGCGCATTGTGGATAAACATCTGGTCTTTGATGGTGAACTGACAAGGAACCAGCATGTGAGGCAAGCTGCAGCTGGCTCTGATTTCAGTGCTCTCAAAACAAGAGGGATTTTGACTGTGTGCGGAAACACACCTAGCGTTAAAAAGTTTACGAGTTTCAGTGAGTTGTCAACAAAGCAGACAAGTTTCCTCTTGCTAACCAACTTAGCCAACATGTGTGATGTAGCGAAGCATGTAAAAAACCTACTAAAAACTGCTGACAACATCTGTTTAAATAAAAGAGGCAAGTCGACAAGGTTCAGCCAGCACTTTCAGATTAGCATCTATGAGAAAGTATTACTGTTTTGTCAACACTCTACCTTAATTTGTCTTTCTTTTTTTATGATCTTTGTAGATGTTTACCATGTCACACTGCTCAAATCTTATTATTCAGCAGATTTTTCTTTGTTAATGCATTTTGGTATACTTTTAAAAGTTCAAGATATAGGCCTGTGTTTCTGAGTTTATGAACATTTGATTTTTACAGAGATACATGGTGCTCACAGGACAGCCACTGCAAACATGATTTATAGAATATGATGCTAGACATAATACCGAATATGTTTACTGAGGTGTTGTTTATAGTGTTTTGTTGTTTCTTTTCCTAAAAGAATGGCTTGAACACTTCCTCCATCACTTGTCATTGTCAGCTACTGTTCAATAATTTTTGTACCTACAGTGATTAAAATTTATAAGACCACCTTTCATAAAACACAAGAAGACACAAATACTCCCAAACTCTGTAAAAAATGTGTTTAAAACTACAAAAATGACTGAATTCACTGATCTGAGTTCATGTTTTCGTACTCAGATTTGAGCTGGCACACTGGACTTCTCTAAGCGGTCAGAAATGAATCAAGGACAACATTCAACCACTAAAACAAATTGTTCTCTTCAGGAATACAAGTAAATACCTGTAATTTGGCACCTTAATCAAAAATAATTTTGTGCTTTGCTATTTTTTCCTGCTTTGGTGGATTAACCATTACTTAAACTTAAAAAGGTCATTTTAGCAATTACCAATACTGTTAATTTAATGCAGCTGTTTCATACACCTTATATACATGAAATACATTTGTTAGGCACTGTACACTGTTCCACACAAACATATTATTTCCCTGCATTTAGTTTAAGATCTTGCCAAACCTGCCTCAGCTAGGACTGCTAGATTAATTACAGCGTAAGTGCATATGTTTGCAACTATTAAGATCACAGAGTATGCACTGACTGCAGAAAGCATTTCAATTCAAATATGGGAAAAAAGTCTAGGGATTTCAAGCGAACCAAATACACGACAACCTAGTAGGGCACGTATTTTGAGTGTCAGGAAGTGGAAAAGGGAAAGAGGTGCTCTGGAATTATAACACAAAACATCATTGTAAAACTCAAACCAGCACAAAAAATGTTTTATCTCAATTAGTTTGTTTTCATAATTACTGAAAGCCCAAATTGTAACTGCCTTCCCTCTGCCAAGATCAGCTCCACTGTTTTGAAAGGGTGCAATTATTTGACATTAAAACCAGGCATTTGTCTGCAATGGCAGTATTGTGATCAGCTGAAATACTATTGTGGGAACAATAGAAATCATTTTAAAAATCAGATTTTTCCTTGACCAGCCAATAATATACCACCAGTATATTTTTGGCTAATATTGCACATCCCCAACAGTAACATAAAGTTGCTTCAAGTGTTCAGACCAGCATTTGCAGTGAAATTGGGGACTTTAAAAGGTGCTTTTCATGAATCAAATCCTTTAAAACATGAGAAAGATAAAAGGCAACGGTCAAGGTGTACAATTTGCTGTATAAAGAGCACTCTGTTGCCTAAAGCCTGCTCTCATAAACACACAAGAGGTTTTCAAGGCTAAATTTCCAATTTGGAAAGCCAGATGATCTCACAAATGTGTACTCTCCTATGGTGAAAAGAGAGGAAGTTCAGAGGTTTAGCTAAAAATCTGGCGATGAGATTTCTTCCCATCTGTGCTCGTCTGCAAATATGTGCTGGTCTGTGAGACGCTACTGCACAAAGTTGTAGAGAAAATCACAGAGATTTTAGAAAGCATTGAAAATAGTACAAGCAACATGACTTCAATATGTGTTTTAATGTGAAAATATATGCAGTGTGTTTGGTCAAAAGCAACTCAGGACATGAAAAAGTGCTCATTGTGCATTCGGTTCGGTTTTAGGCTTGACAAACGAATTAAAAGAAAGAAGAAATCAAAGTAAAACATCAGCTTTTTTAAAGATTAGTCAAATATTTTGGAGTGTAAACTTTCATAAATTCTTAAAACATTATGGCTTCCAATTTTTTCAAACAGTAGTCCAACACCAAAGGCATTACGTTTGATGCTAGAAAGAAAAGCTGCAATTCTCTAGTTTTATGATGCTGAAACCTCATGAAAATGACACAACAATAAATGATAATCAACAAAAATTTACAGCATACAGTGCATTTTGTGGACTGAGGGAGAACTACACCTTTCACTTAATCCAGGCTCAGTTTTGAGACTTTGGAAACTCCAGAAACTTATTGGAGATCAGATTGGTTGAGGGAAATATAGTAGTAAAAGGTTAATGCAGGTAGTAAGCCCTGGTCATGTAATCGGTCGTACCTGGGAGAGTTGGGTTTGAATCCCTTTCAAAGACTAAAGCCCTTCTCAGACCTGGGTTCTGAAATATTATTGACCTCATCCATCTGCGATGGAATTTTGTCATCTAGACATTTGTCACGTTTATGTTAAAGTTTCTCATGGGTTCATTCATTCATTAATATAATCATTATTCATTTATTCAGAACCGGAGACAGCAACGCATATGCATGCCATTTTTGCAATGTGTGCAAAAGACTTGCGCTGTCAGCATCAACTTTATTGAAGTGTAGGCACACTATTAAATGTTTAGTTCTTTGCATTTGTCAAGTGTGCATACACACACACACACACACACACACACACGTGTGTATTTATATCCTGGTGGGGACATCTCATTGACATTATGGTTTTCCTAGCCGCTTACCCTAACCCTAACCATCAAAAATGAATGGCTAACCCTGACCCTTACCCTCAACCTAAACATAACCTTATTGTGTGAATGCTTGTAAAGCATTCACACTATTGAGTTCCTGTTTCTCTTTATTCTTTATTATTATTCTTCAAGTTGCTCCGTTTTTTGGCCTTTAATTAGTCATTGAAACCCTGACACTAAAACCACATTTTGAGTGTGAAAAATGCCTTCAACCCCATGGGGACCAGGATTTTGGTCCCCACGAGGGCTGTCGGTCCCCACAAGAATAGTAAACTTTCAATTTTTGGTCCCCACGAAGATGTATATACCCGTCCACACACACACACACACACCCTTATATACAAGTTTGAAGAGAGATATGTTTCCACTGGGAATAAGAAAATTGCATCAGACAACAG
>VOQK01015699.1:4358-19419 GCA_015052645.1 Benitochromis conjunctus
TGGTTTTGGGGGGGAGGACTTTTTTTGGGGGGGGGGGGCGCACAAAACTGCTTTGATTCCCGGATTCCTCCTTTGATCAGTTCGTGTCTGGGTTTGCTGTTTATGAATGGAGGGAGATACACTTTTTCCCACTCCATCAGCTGCTGTTTTGGGGGATTTTATTTTGGAGAGTGGCTAATTAGCGGCTGTAATTGGATAATGTGGCTTTATGTGGCGCTGCTGTTGACCTCACTTTGAGCTCAGATTGAATCGTGATGAAGGAGAGTCACTTGTAAACACCTGAACCCTCTCCTTTAAAACCTCTCTCTCCCCCACGAGCGTCTCAGTTTGGCTCCTTTTCCGTTTTCTGGTTCATTTATTTGTGTTATTTTGAGCTCTAGCTGCTGATTGTCCAAACGCAATTCTTGTGAAATTTCTAATCCAACCCGAGAATTGTGCCTGGACATCTGTTGCTGGACGCTCCTGCACCTCCTGCTCCTCCTTCACCGGGATAAAGTCTGGTTTTTTTCCCTCCTCTGCATGTTCCTCGTTTGGTTTGTCTTTTTAAAGCATGATCACGTTTAACGCGTTTGTTTCCATTTTGATGTGTGCTGAGGGATTTCTATCAGAGGGCCACTGTAATTTCTTTTCTCCCTGCCATCTTAAACTTTCATTTTTCCTCAATTTTGATTCATTTTAGCGAAGCAGGAAACATTTAAACACTCGCTTTCCCTCCCCTCCAGATTTCGTTTCATTGCGGGCCTGCAGGAATTGGAAGAGAAGGAGGAGGCCAAGCAAAAATAAGTAAATAAATAAAGAGTGATAATTAAGTATTTTACAAGCTGAGACGTTTTTTCTAAGTTGTTGGAGTGAAACTAATATTGCTCCGGCAGGCCCAGCTCCACAGCTTCTCTCTTTATTCGCACTTTTCCTGCAGAAAACCTCGCTGGGAAGGTTTATTGTCGCTCCACTGGTGAGCTTTTGTTACCGCCTTTTGTTGGCGTTTTGGGGATTATAATTTGCATAATTCTTCAGGAATGTATCATTTTAATTTTGTTTAACAAACCGTGACCTTTTCCAAACCCTTTATCCTTTTGATAAAGGACGCCATTACAAGCCAATAAAGAGGAATTCGTTTGTACTCATTCTACTGTTAATGAATAATAAAGAATTAATGATCATTGGAAGAATCCGATTTTTTTTGTTGTTCCATTTTCTTCTTTTCTTCATGTTTTTGTGTTTATTTCCTTCCACGTGCATCACCTTTTCTTTTTTTTTTTAATGTAGGTTTAATTTAACAGAGCATGACTTAAAGTTTAGCATGTTAAAAAGTTGGAAAAGAAATGAATGAAATGAATTTTTCTTTTGATCCAAAAGGCCCATCGTGTTCAGTTTCTTGGGGTGTTTGGTTTGGGGTCCCGGTATATTTTCTTTTTCAACAGAACTTTGGATTTTGGCACAAAAATTAAAGAAAACTAAAGAACTGGTCATGTTTGGGAAAAGTGTGGTGTAAGTTCATAAGTAAGACTTTTAAAACAAACTATATAAATCCATTAAAAAAATACAATTGCAATTCACATCAATATTTGTAAAAATGTTACTGTTCCCACAGTGAGATTACAGTGAAATTTTCTGAAACAACTCGCTGAAGATTTTTGATTTTATTTTTTCAGTTAAAATCTGCAGTCGTGTGAAAACTGTGGCACCACAGGAATCTGAAAAGCTGTCAGCAGCAGGGTAAACCAAACGCTCAGTTTGACTTTGGCCTCCTTTGGATTTGGGACAGGGGTCTGTTTGATTTTCACACCACAGCATCACCTCAGCTCGGATGCGTTGGGTGTCCTCAGACTAATTTGCTGCTGTAATCCGCTCTCAGCGTGTTGCCCGAGGAGCCGAGCTGCTCTGGGATGGAGCTCACAGGATTAAAAACTCAGGGAGGTGTGTGTGTGCATGTGGTAAATGCACCACCACCCAAGTTGGGGAGACAAAAAAGAAAGAAAGAAAGAAAACCACAATGTTTGTCTGCTGAGTGTCACTGAATGCCCCATAATGAGTGGATCAGAGCGGAGACCCTCTCATAGCCAAATAACATCTTGAGATGAAGAACGCTTTAAACTGGAGTTTCGGTTACAAAATTACCCATAGCTTGGATACAACAATAGATTTACCTTCAAATCTAAAGATTGATAGCAGATACAAGAACTTTTCCTGAATAAAACAGTTTCATATTGGCAAAATCTCTAATGACCTCTGGAATTATGAGGTCAAAAGTAAAATTCAGAGTCTCTGTTTTCTGATATTGTACAGACTCAGACTGGTTAATAAAAAAATGTCTGGTTCTTCTGCTTTTCTGTAAAACTCTACATAAAACCAGTTCTGTTTTTGCAAACCCTCATCTGTGCTCGCTTTCATTTCTCTTAGATGCCCGAGGAGATCAAAATCATCCAGCAATTTACTAGAAAATGGTAAAAAATTTAAAGCAAGAGCCCTAAAACAAAAAAAAAAACTAATAACTGTGTAATGGTGTAATAGGATTTGTGGGCTTCTGACTAATTGGTTTAGATTTGCTGGATTATTACATTTGGTTTCATTTTCAGCTTTTTAAAAAATGATTCCAAGGAATCATTTTTGAAAATATAAAATTATAAATGATTACGTTTCTAGTGGGGATGTTATAAAGTCATTCAGCTTTGAACACATTCAAACATAGAACCAAACCCTCAGTTTATTTCCCATCATTTGAAGAAATTTTACAAAGTCACAAACACATTTGCGGCTGAAGTGCTGATGTAGCCGAAGCTTCACTCGTTCTGGCATTGAGGGTAACTTCAGGCGCACTTGCAGCTGAGTGCAGCTCAACGAGGGATTGATCAGTATCGGCAGTAATATTGATGACAAAGATATCTTGAGGAAACAATTAGGAGAGCAGTGTAATGATTAGAGGGATCATTAGAGCCATTTAACCTCGCTGGCATCTGCTGATGAGGTATGGACTGATCACTGATGTGTTTCCATTCGCTCTGGGGTCCTGAAAGCTTGAGTGTGAAACTCAGGATTGTTTGGTGTAACTTGAAGTCTTTGTGAAAATGCTTAAAATCACAAACTATGAGAAAAAAAATGGGCATTTGGACATACATGGGGTGTGAAAAAGCTCCTTTGTGAGCACGTCAGCTGCCTCTCCACTGTTTCGGGCAGACATCTTTGGCCTGCATCTCAGAACAAAAGGACGGGTTCATGTCCGTCTTCATCTCTTTGTCTCATCACACATATTCTCCGGATTATTTGAATATGAATATGATTTCAGGCGCTGACGCAGCTTTAAAACCTTTGAAAATGCTTTCTCTTCCGGTTTCGGCCTCCATGTTGGTCACCGCCGGATGGCGTTCGTCTTGCTTGCGTTCTGCTCTGGGTCACTCACTTCCTCCTTCACTTCCCACCGCCTTCTGTTCCCAAGAACACCATCACTTCCACAGTCACATGACCCAGGTTGTGTCATCGCCGGGACACACACGCGCACACACACATTTAACACCGCAGAGTATAAAGCAGGGAGGACGGAGATAGAGATGAAGGGAGGGGACCGGATGTGGGCGGAGGAGGAGGAGGAAGAAAAGGAGGGGGTGTGGGAGCATCACAGAGGTGACGTCACATCACGACCTCCTTCCCAGCATCCCTCCCTCCCTTATTCCCATCACACACGCACACACACACACACACACTCAGGCAGCAGAACCAGCATCTCACAGGCGTCTGCAGGAACGCCATGGAAATGACCTCCTGTGACTCCATGAAGACGTGACGTCTTTTCAGTAGACGCGAGGAGGCCGTTTGTAGGTAAATCTGTGTGTGTGGCTGAGCCCCTTCGTCTGCAGAGGCAGTGGTGGACAGGTACAATAAGCGGGTCGCCTCCGCTGAGTGCTGGTGAGGCTGAAAGGGGTTAATGCTTTTGGTTGGAGGTGTCAGAGCGACTGCAGATGTCCATATGATATGATCCCCATCCCCTCCCCTTCCCATTCCCAACAACGCACACCCACCCAAACGCCATCAGCGGCAGCAGCAGCAGTGAAAATGTCACTGCCGCTCTCTCGTTCATGTGGCGCTTTGCAGTGAAAACTGGCGGCCATGTTTTGGCCCTTAAAACAGCAGATCTAAAAAAAATGGCTGCCTTTACGACTCACATTCGCGAAACATTAAAGTACGTGCTGCCTGTGTGAACTTACACCCTTACATCCTTCTCTTTGAGCCGCTATTTGTTCCACCATTTCATCGCCAGCCGGCGACGCCTGGGACATCTTCACCCGTCTGCGACCGGGCTGCCATCACTACCATACCACCCCCCACCACCACCACCTTCTCTAACCCCACATTGCACCACTGTTCAATCCCAGCTGCAGACACACAGCTGCAGTTCAGCAGGGGCGCTCTGACATCACCGCCTCCTTCCAGCCAATCATCTGCTTTGTTTATTTTAAGCAACGTTTACTGCTTGGCCAGTGGAGGACATGTTTCTTTTTTCTTTCCTTTTTTAATGTAGCAGCACCTTCACTTTGTCTTTGTGGTCGACTGTTCCTGTAACGAGGAGTAGAGGCGTTTTCATCGATATCGTAAAGAAGGTGTGGAGGTTTTAGGGTTGTTTTTTTCCTCCTTCAACTACCAACGCAGCAATGCATCACTGTGATGACGCCTGTGCGGTTGCAATAAATGCAGCCATGCAGAGTTTGGTTGAAGTGCCACAAATAAAAAAAGGCAGCTTTAAAAACGCCTTCATGGAGGAAAGGCCGAACTGACCTCGGGTCGCGGTGCTTTCTCCATAAATCAGTAAAGGAATGCCTTTCATTCATGTTGAGCACTTTGTGTTGGCTCGTTTTCAGGCTCTGAACGTCTTCTGGCTTTCAAAGCACTAATATTTAAAGAAAATGTTATTAGAACTCTTTAATTCCCTGATTTAATTATTCTGAATCATCTCTAACTGATTACGTACAGTTAGCAGTGTTGGAAAGAGTCAAAGAATGTGGATGAAGATTTATGGGTAAATTCGTTAACAGCAAAGACTCTGGTAGGAGTATAACTTCCAGAAGTTGAATATAAATATACTTGTTCAGTTAAAATTATTATTTTCCTTCTTTCCCTGATTTGGGGTCTTACCCTATCCCAGCATCCTCCTCGGTCACACCAACTTCTGCATGTCCTCCTTCACTAAAACCACGAATCTTCTCTGTTGTCTTCCTGGCAGCTCCATCTTAAAAATCCTTTATCCAGCGCATCCACTATCCCTCCACGGCACATGCCCACTCCACCTCAGCCTTGCCTCTCTAACTTTATCAAACTGCCCAACCTGAGCTGCTCCTGTGATGTACTCATTTCTAATCCGGTCCATCGTGGTCACTTCCAATGAAAATCATAGCATCTTAACCCACAAGAAAGTGGTCCATTTTTCATAACAGCCTCCCTGCTGTCAATCACAGTCTTTAATCTGGCATCTGGCAGCTGTACAGAAAGACCGGGGCTCCTTTTAACAGACGTTTTGAGGATTTTCTCAGAAGGTGTGAGTGTGTATACTGCCCTAATAATAATGTTTGAAACAGAAACATCACAAGGCACACCTAGCCGTGCCTCACAGCATACCAATGTGCCTCGGCACACCGTTTGGGAACCATTAAACAACAGAGGTGTCAAAATAATTTTGGTCCATATACAAATCAAGAAGAACTACTGCGATCCAGTCTAAAAAACCTCTGAAACAGTCCTTCCAGCCGTATGTTAGACACACCTGGTTAGAGGATGAACTGACTGGGTTATAGTATTTTTGCACTGCTGAGAAATAGAAAATTTAGACCATTATTGAGAAATTTTGGAAGAAAAAGAAGAAAAGCCATAGCACCCTGCTGTCTTAAAATATAATTGTTCTTTCTCACAAGGGTGTGATTAGTTCTAGATCACTCTGTGTTTAAAACAGTGTCCACGTGAATAAAAATGTAACAAGACTGTAACGTGTAGATTGTTTTCCAAATGAAATAACTTGAAGAAATCTTTCTTTTTTCTAAGTTACACGATTTGCTTTCTTTTCAGCGAATAGAGACACCCAGTTTTTACCCACAAGTCATCAGGCTTTTGAACTGCTGACATTCCATACACACCACTACACACTCACTACAATTACAGGACTCTGCACACTGTCACTTCAATTTACTTTTTTTGCACAACTTGTATAACCTGCAAATACTCTTGCACAAACTTAAATGTAAATACCACTAAATTCTCTAATATTTAATATTTAATACTTTTTTCCTCTCCTTTTATTATTATTGTTATTATTATTATTATTATTATTATTATTATTATTATTATTATTATCATTATTATTACTACCACTGCTTATTTCTGTTATTGCTCATGTAAAGCTGAGGAGCACGAGCCAAAGAATTTCATTATGGATAAATGTGGCTACACTGTTTATCTGTACATGACAATAAACTTGAAACTTGAAGAAGAAAAAAAATTTGACACATCTCGGATTAAAGGTTTCAAAATTGGAGACATTTCATGGATGGTTTTTTTTAAAAGTAGTGGAAAATGCACCGAAGCAGTATTTAAGTGTTATTTTTATGCAAACAATGACTAAAAAATGATAAAGTGTTTTGTAAAAAAAAAGTTAACTATGTGAACCCCTTAGATTGGATTATGATATTTAGACAATATGAGGTTTTAAAAGTACATAAATAGTCCATTTAAATGCGAGCTAGCATTATTAACTAATGCTCAGGAGGGTTTTGTGTGTGTGAAGTGGAATTTTGAAAAAAAATCTTTAAACATGCAGAGACTATAAAAAGATGGAAAACTTAATAAACACATATGTTTTCCTCTTCCACACATACACATCCATGAGGCTTTTGGTGCACTCATTCCTGCACGCAGAGCATGTTGCTTGAAAAAAAAACCCAACAATCTGCCTTAAATGACATCTACTTTTAAAAGCAAACAGTGCGATTGTGCTGCTGCTTGTTCGGTGGGATCAGCGAGCTGTGCAGAGCAGCTGCAGAGTCGCAGCTCCTCATCTCTTTCAGCGCTATTACCATAATATGTGGTGGGAAAGAAATCGCTCATCAATCAGAAGTGTTGGGAAAGTGACCACGCCAAAGACCCGGGACTGGCTGTTTGAGCAGCAGGCTCACAGGGGTCAGCCGGGGTGCTCTGTGTGTGTGTGAGCGTGTGTGTTTTGTCATTAATCACTGCAGGTTTGAAGAGAGTGAGAGGCGTCACACCCTTTATCCTTCCCTGCTCTTCATCCTCTGCCTCCTCCCTCACGGCCGGTGGCCTTCGCACCCCATCTGACCATCACACTGAGGCCAAGGTCAACTTGACCCCCCCCCTCCCGACTAACATCTCATCTCCCATCAGCCCTCTCCAGGAATCAACCTTCACCCCCGGCCCACTCGGCGACATCCTCGCCTCACATTCCCCCCACTGCGTCCCCTTTGTTCACCTGTTGTCCTGGAGACTCGATTGCCACTGAGACCACCCTCTACTGTGTGTGTGTGTGTGTGTGTGTGTGTGTGTGTGTGGCAGAGGTCAGGACAGAAGCTAAAATAACAGATAATCCCACAGAGCACCGATCAGGCTATGACACCATGGAGGCCATTCAGTTGCAACCTACACAACAATAATTTCATAAACAGAAAATTACACTTATCAGATAAAATATGCGCACAACATAGAATCAAACAAAACACCAATCTGGAAGCTTTCTGGCTTCACTTTAGCGCGCTTCTATTAGCCAATCAGGTCTGAGCAGCTTGCGTGCAGGTTAATAGCCTGAGAGCATAAAAAAGGAACGCCAAAATTCAACATCGGAACCTCTGGGTCTTGTCTGTAGACAAATTGGCTTTTTCATTAGGTTTTTTAAAACTCACCTGCTGCTTTAAACAGTGACTGACACATGGAACGGGATGTCTTTGCTAAAAGCTCTGTGAGGCACCATTTCAAGGTTAATGCCCAACTTGGGATGTAAAATAAGCCAGCTCTATCAGATGGCACAGGTGTATTACCTTCACGTACAGAGTGTCCTTTGGGTGCCTTGATGCAGTGGCTGCAGTCAAAAAGGCCACTGAGAAGTAATGGTCCAGTTATATCCACACATACACGGTATTTCTTAAAACAGAGATTATACTCTTCATTTTTACAAAAAAAAATTCTTGAAGATGCATAAAACTCTATCAAGCATGCTAAAGAAAAAAGTGATGATATAACCCCAACCGCATCGAAATGTTAGCTAATCAGAAGCCTAGAGGTAAGAGTTATTAGGCAAACATAGATGAAGAAATGAGACTTAAATTTAGAGAAACAGTGAGGCTGAACTATTCGTCAGTGTCAGTGGAGAAGATGCAGCCTGGGAGACACGTCAGGAAAAATCCTTCGACATCTGTGCTCTGTCCTTACTCTCTCTGATGCCTCAGGGTTTCTAAGTGTAGGGACAGTAGCTGCGTGCAGATAGTAAGATTAACAGCAACAGTCTCCGTACACCATCCCAGAAAGCTGCCTTAGTCTGACCTCAAAAGAGGAGATGAAGGTGCTCACACGTGACAGAATCTTCATATTCTTTGTCCACAAGTAAACGCAGAAACTCTTACCTTAGCTCTAAAAAAGGGGTTTTTCAGAAGCTCCGGTTTCAGTGACCTAAACTGTGTGTATGTGTGGAAAGGGCCTTGAAGATCTACAAACTATGCACTGAGAGTTCAGAGTGATGGCGGCTACATAAATTGCTGGTTGGTCGACCATCTGGTTGGGGTACTTCTTTTGCTGTTGCTTTCACCTGCTCATTAGATTTAGGCATTCAAAAACATGTTGCAATCTCAGGTATTGTTTTGTTATTTCATTCTGAATTCTTAGTTAATATATTTGAGTTTGGGTTTCTGCTTAGCTTTGACCATATTTGTTATGTTTGAAGTTTCGGTTTTAAGTGAGGTTTCTTTAATATTCTAGGATTGTGAATTTTAGTTTTATTATAGTGTTTAGTTCCCTCAACGTTTCCCTTTTTGTTTGTCGCTTTATGGGTTTATGCATTTGTCCTTCAGTGTTGCCTTCATCCTGTTTTCATGTTTGATGGGAGTATTCTTGTCTCCATGTTTAGGAACAGGTGTTTTAAGTTGTGACCTTTGGTAGATCGGTTTATAGATTGTCTGTCTTGATTACTTTCACCTGTGTCTTGTAAGGAGTTTGTTTCTAATCCCTGGTTACTCCTCAGTGTATAAATAGCCCTGCCTTCCTGTTTGTCTGATGATCTGTTGTACTGTGTATTTTCTTCTCTGTGTGCCTGTACATTTCAGATTTGTTCTCATTTAGTTGCTTTTTCTCGATGGTTTGGGCTTTTTTTTTGGTCTGTATTGCATCAACCTGACAAAAAAGAACTTGGTCAAATTAAAAGATTATGTTTTGGGGATGAAACAGTTAGATAAAAAAATATTCAAGTGGCTTGAAAATTTAGGATGGACAGACTTAATTTTTTAATGTGGCATTTCATGATCTGCCATCAAAGAACACATTCTGTGTAAATGAACCATGTATGTTTAATAAAATAGCATTAAATGATACACTGGGAAGGAGAATGAGCGCTAATTCCAGTAATTAGACGGCAACCAGAACAAACTAAGCTGGCAATATATAACCTTACGCAATTGCAGGTCTGATGTTTTGCAAATATTAAATGATTAATATTAAAATTAAATTAAAACCACATATTAAATTCACCATGGCTGCAATCTTAGTTTAGCATGTTGGTATGTTGGATGTATCAAGTCTGATCAAAATGTTGGACTCAAAATAATAGTCTAGTCTGGTGATGTAAGCATTGTTACAGGTTACCAAATGGTACATTCCATTCTTCTTTCATGCCCCAACCATATTGTCTAGTGTGTGTATACACTCCACTTACCAGTCCTGTGTTTGCTGTCCATTGAGATGAACTGGAGAAGCTGGGTTGGATCATCGTTTCTATTGTAAAGAAGGCTGTAAGCTGTAAATGATTATATTAGAATGACAGCTGTGGTTGTAAATTGTTGCTGTTCTTCTCTATTTTTAGGGTTTTCTGGGGTTGGAGAGACTTTGTTAAATGTTCTATTCTGAGACTTTGTTTCTCACCATGACTTCTGAAAGACACAAGAATGTGGCACTTCCTGGAAGAGAAAACGAAAAATTGCAATTGAGTCTGATCCAGGCAGCAATTTGACAAATATTTAGTCGGCAAAAGCACATTGACTTGAAGAAGGAAAGCTTCTGCAGGCTTTTTCACTAAACCACAACTGTCGGCACCACAACATCCGGTGGCAATTTTTCTCATCCAGAAGCTGCAGTCCTTAATAAATTCATTCGACCGTATTTTAAACATCTGTCAACTTGTTTAAAACTTAAACTTATCTTGTTATGTATTTGGCAAATAACAAACAAAATCAAGTTAGCCAAATTTAAGCCTCCACTGAGTCAGTAATTAATTAAATATAACATTCCACCATTAAAATGAAATTTTTACAGCCTCTTTGTAAAACAGTACATTTTAAATTGCATTGATGACAACAGTAATTGTATTTTGGCATTAAAATGTTATTTTGATTAAAGAGCTTGCACATAAAGTGACGGTTACCAAAAAATTATTTGGTAATACCAATCCTATTTATTTACGGCACCTATTAACCACTGTATGTCCACGTTTTTACTGTCTATGACTCTAGCGCATCATGAAGTGATCATATTGAGACCAGTGTAGTGCTAAACTGTAAGCTAATGCTATCAAGTTTGGTGTTCCATCATTAAACTTGTGTCTGTAACTTGTGTCTATGTGTGCAACTTGTGTCTGTATCGTTCTGTTCAGTCTGGTGCTGCATCATCTTTGTTTTGGTTTTTTGCAATTTTTGCACACTTGCACTTTATGCAGTCCCGTGTTGATTGCCTGTTATATGTTATATGTAGCACCATGGTCTTGCAGGGATGTTTCACTGTGTACTGTACCACTGCACATGGCTGGAATGACAATAAAGCCACTTGACTTGAAAAAAAAAACTAAAATTGCACTCACAGCAATGCAGACTTCTTGAATGGTCATAAATACAATTAATCTCACAACAACCCAGATTACTGGTCACATAGTTAAAGTAAAATTGCTTTAAGAGGCTTTAACAGAATATCTATATGTCCACTTCAGTTAAGCAGTTAGCTGAGGCTGCACTTTGCAGACATTTAGCAGCTGCAGCCACCTGTGTTGCACACACACCTGTTAATCAAAATATCTACATCTCTTCTCCTGTAACCTGCCTTGCATACCGGCTATAAAATTGGAAATTAGGCTGTAAACATGTTTAAGTTGCTTTTTAACATGTAAGTCCGTGGGGTCAGACTTGCTTTGGCAGGCTGCTTTCTTTCTTGATTAATTAATTAATTGGTTAATTACCTCATGTGTTGAAACTTTATGGTTTCGGTTAGAAGTTAAACATTGCGTGTCTTCACCAAGTGCTGCTGCTGCCTAAACAGAAATCATAAAAAGCCGAATACTGCTGAAGTTGTAGTATTGTACACTGTATAAAATCAGATATGTTTGGAAGTCAAACTTGAGGCAGTAGATTACTAAAATGACTGTTATTCCATTTTTTCCTGAAAGTGTGGTCACAATTACATTTCCTTTTAAAATCTATCAGCTTTTGCAAGTTTGTTTTGACAAAACAGGGTTGAACTGAAATATACAAGAGCCTCTAATGCATGATGGTATGCTATTCTACACACACAAATTTATTGAAATATCATGTGCAACTTTTGAGTGAGCTCTCACTCTGGTCATTCCTACACCTCATTCCTACATGCCGTCCCATTCCTCTCCATCCTACTGGGGGGACAGCCGGCTGCAGGAATGCAGGCCCGTCCCAACCGTCCCAAATGACTGCACACACAAAAAAGGATTTAACTCTTTGTCACAATTGTTCCCTCACACTCCGGCCTGCAAAAGGAGGAAAAAAAACAAAACAGCACAAGACTCCTGAATCCACTGCCCCTCCACCATCCCGCCACCCTCAACCATGACCCACCCCCCTCCCTCCACTGTGGCCCCTACCTTTCTCCTGACCCCGGCCGCGTGCATAAAAGACCCATCAGAAGTATCGCTGGCCACATTTACAAGTGAAAGAGGCTTAATAATGGAGCGGTTAGGGAGAAGAATGAGAAGACAGAGGGGCACTCACAGATGTGGAGGTGCAAAGGGAGGGGGGAGGAAGGAGCAGCGTCCCATTGTTGCCCCCGCCACCATCACCACCCAGCTCTGGTGGAAGGAAGGGAGGGTTTGCAAGGGGTGAGGAGGTAAAGTGTGAGGTGAAAGTTGCTTTTTTACCCAGATTTTTAATGAAGAAGCAGAGAGGAGGAAGAGGAAAAAAGAGGGAGGAGGAGTAAGGAAGAAAATGTGGCGAATAGAGAGTTGGGGGTGGAGCACAACATTAAACTGCAGAAGAATAAATGAATATAACTACACTACTCTTACCTAGGAAAAAATAAAGGCTTGTCCAGCTGTTCTACTGGGAGCGTGTGAAAAAGGGCTCAAAGGTCACGGTGTGTGTGTGCGTGTGTGTGTGTGTGCTTGTGTGTGTGTGTGTTACGGTCATCCTGGCTTTTTCTTTCCGTGCGTCTCTCATTGTCCAGAACTGCATAAATGGCAGCACACAGCAACAGCAGCTGGGGTGAAGAGGCCTCTAAGCTGACCTTTGAACCCCTCCTCTTCCTCACACAGCCTGTGTGGTGGTGGTATTAGTGGGTGGGGTGGAGGGCGGAGAGCAGAGGGTGGGGGTTGATGAAGTCATCACAGCAGGGTCGTGGTGAGATGTGGCATATATAGGAGGCAGTCTGGTGCCTTTTGAAAGGATGAGGAGATGTTTCCAAAATGTCGTCAAGCAGAGAGGAAACTGAAGTTTGGAGGTTTTGGCTGGTTTCCTGTTTGGTCGTCACCTCCAGCAGGTGAGAAAAATGGCAGTTGGGCATTTCCAAAGAAACCAAGTTGGCTTAGAAAACTAGTTACAGTAGAAATCTGGCAGCATCTGAAAAGTTTTCATTGGCCTTGGCCCAAGATTTGATATTTAAATGACAAACCTGACTCTAACGTTGTTTAACTCAAAGTTTCTTGGGGTGCATACTTCAAGCACATCTCATTGCTTAAGAGAGTAAAATCTGACCAAATGAAGAATCAATATTTAAATCAAATTTTATCTCACGCCAATCTTGCCTCCTAACGTGGATCTTCAACCAAACTGCATTGTTATGTTTGAGAAACGATCACGTTCTCAAATCTCAGAAGCACTATTGGATGACCCCAACAAGACCTCCAGTTCTTCTGTGATGAATATTTTTGGTCAGTTTTGATTAGGATGTGTCCTTTGATTCAAATGAGACTGCCTTCGTTCATCTGGGAATACTGCCAAAATCAGAAACATCCAGTAACGCACCTCTCCTCCACTTTCCCCATGAATTTATGTGGCACAATTGTTTATTTTGTGTAGTTTTGACCTGTTTGTTGTTCTCCCTACACTCTCTCGGTTGTCTACTCTTCTGCTCACCCTCTAGCCAGTCACTTCAGATAGCTGCCCCTCCCTGAGCCTAGTTCTGCCTCGTCATGTTAAACGGGAGTTCTTCCTCCCTACAGTTGCCAGGTGTTGTTCAAAGGTAGACAGGTAAATTATACTTCTGTCTCAGATCTACATCGTAACTCACATCATAACGGGAACCCCATTTTAACCCTATTTGAAACCTTACGTGCACCTCCCTCCCAAGAAATGTAACTACATGTCACATGCCACACATGCCACAGTGTGAATGGCATGGAAGGTTGCAGTGTAGGGATTAAGGTAGTTTCCATTTACATCTGTTAGGTTTACCTAAAATAAAGACAAACAAAACCTAGAAGTCGGTCACAAAAAGAGAAACTCAAGAAGTTAACCCAAAGCACACCAATATTCACTGAGTGCAGGCGGCCACAAACACACACAGCACACACACACTACCAACAAAGGTACTCTTGCACTGGAGTGCTCTTCTTTCCAAGTGCTCCCTTACCTAATTACTGAATGAGTTTAGCTGTAGGAGGTGGTACCTAAGGCAGCAGAGAGGAAACGCAACACATGTCCACACATGCAAAATGGGTGCTACACAAACAAAACTGAATTGAAATGAACATATAAAGATGTAAATGGGAAAAAAACAACAACTTTCACCCCAGAGACCACGGTTTGACTCCAGGGTTGATTTTTAAATCTTATGTTTACGGGACTGTGTGGTAGGGTTTAGAAAAAGTTCATGGTTTGCAAAGCCAATTCCAAAAAAGTTGCCACACAGTGTAAAATGCCAATAAAAGCAGAATACGACTGTTTGCAAATCTCATTAACAGTTATTTTAGTCACAATAAAGAAAACATATCAAAACTTTAAAGTACGAACACTGAAAACTTCTACTTTGAAACCATACTGCTAATGATAGTATGGGTGCTTTTAACAAGCCAGAAGGCCACTCACCTCTTTAGTCTGGAGGATGGTTGATCCATGATTTCCAAAAATAATTACATTTTTTTTCACTTTGCCTCAGTTGATATTAAACAAGCTTTGGGCCACAGAATGAGATATGTACAGATATGAGTTCTTCTTTATATAATGGAGCTTTTTTGCATTTGTGCATGACTCCACGAGCTGTGTTCACAGACACTGAGTGTTCCTGAGCCCGTGCAATGATTTCCATGACTTAATCATGCCTGTTTCTAACCCAGTGTTGCCCTGAAGGCCATAAGATCACAGGCATCCAATTTGGTTTTCAAACTTTCATCCATTACAGACAGATTTTTCTAGAATCTCTGAATCTTTTGATATTATGTACTGCAGGTGATGAGATATTCAAATTTATACTGAGGAATATTACTATGAAAGTGTTCCACATTTTGTAGATTAAGTTTTTTTATGGTTTACTGAACCTCTGCCAATGTTTACTTTTGAGAAACTTTGATTTTCTAAGATGCTCGTATCATTTCCAATCATGTTACTAATCTCCATCTATCCTAACCTGTTATCAGTTAATT
>VOQK01015699.1:19439-32678 GCA_015052645.1 Benitochromis conjunctus
ACACGATATTTCCTTAAGTACCAGCAACTTTTTACAGCATTTTGTTGTCCCTGTCTCAACTTCTTTGATAAATCTTGCCGCCATCCAACTCAAAACTAGCTTTTTTGAAATATCTATTTTCTATGTTTTACTGTGAATAAAATATGTGTTTATGATATTTGCAAATTATTGCATTCTAGTTTTATTTACATGCTACACAGTGTCCCAATAGAGGGTAGATTAAAAATCTGATGGGGTGGTGCTTTTACCTAAATACTAATATAAGTGATGTGCTGATGTTTATCAGGTCTAAGTGTTGAGGTTAGGTGGATGAGCATCTCAGCTCACCATGGACAGGAACATCTAGTTTGTGAAGTATTGTCAATATTTATATCAAATTCAATGTAGGAACTTTATTCACTTTATACATTAAATAACGCGAGTTAAAGTTATAAATTCACAAAGTCAAAAAATGAGTCAGCTACAGTGATATGCTGTATAAGTTTATATTTTCCCATATTTCAAGTCCATCTCGCATCAGCCCATCGTTTTGTTTCTCCTGTGAAACTTCCAGAAATTCAATGATCGTTCAATTTTAATTTACCAAATGGTCACGCTGTAGTGATGAAGAACCACTCACCAGTGCTGTCACCTATTGGTTAGTGAACTCTGGTTTCGAGGCTTCATGCATTTGTGCTGCTGTTGTGCTGAAGCCAGATGCGACAGCAAGGGACAGATCTACTGGCTAACGACTTCTCAGTCTCAAATTGTTAATTAGCGAGCATACCCAGGACAATTCTCCTTCCTGAAACTTGAAATGATAAGCATGTGAGATAAAATGAGTGATTTAGCCCAAAAAAGCATCACAGAAGTGTTTTCCGAGGTCAAGTCCAAGACCTGTTTCCCCTTAGACTTCTGTGGGACTGGAAGATTTTTTGCAAACACAGGTAGCGCCCCCTGTTGGCAATTAAAAAATGCAGCTGGATGCATAATGATTCTGGAGCCTATCTCTGCTCTCACAGGGCGAGAGGACGGGTATGCTCTGCACAGGTACACAGTCTGAGAACAAACAACCATTCACACTTTCACACCTACAGCCA
This sequence comes from Benitochromis conjunctus, assembly GCA_015052645.1. Lineage (NCBI taxonomy): Eukaryota > Metazoa > Chordata > Actinopteri > Cichliformes > Cichlidae > Benitochromis > Benitochromis conjunctus. The sequence goes on from VOQK01015699.1 coordinate 20,519, forward strand.
ATTTGGAATCACCACTTAACCCCATCTGTGTCTTTACCAGAGAGAACCCACACAGGAAGGATTCAAACCCAGGACCTTCATGCTGTGAGACGATGGTGCTAAATACCACCCCACTGTGCCAACTCAGTGTAAAAATGAGGCGTGATGCATAAATGAGTTGGATCTAATGTCAAGGGGGCTAAGAGAAATGTCCACACAAGCGAGAATGTAGCTCCATGGACTAAAAAGAGCGAACAAACACAGACTCCTGAAGACCTCTGACACCTGTTCATTTCCGATGGAGAAACTCTTAATTTCCTGCTCGAGGAGATATCAGAGCTACGTCTTTCTCAGAGATCTAATCAGCATCGCATCTCGTACAGGGAGCTGATACGCAGCAGCTCCAGTCATTCACAATCAAGGACGGGTGGATAAAAATCAGGCTTCACCCTTTTTTCAAGCAATTTGTAATAAAATACCAGAAAAACAGGCTTTTATAAAGTTTTCAGTGCTGGATAATGCTGAACAACGTTAAAGAAAAAAGGGGAAAGACCACATCATTAAATCTGATGTTAGCAAGTTATTAATGGAGTTTCAAGACTGGGGACAACTACAACAATCATCTTCAGCTTATTCAATTCTGTCCCAGCTTTCATAGGGCGAGAGGTGGAGTACAACCTGAACAGGTAGGCAGTCTCCTGCAAGGCTCGTTTAGACCCGTGATAGACTCATACAAACATAACAAACATAATTTGATTAATCAAACTAACATCTGTCCATTATTTTAAAACAATGTTGTGGTATTACCTGCCCATTATATACTTATTTACACCAATTTATAGTCGTTAACAGCTCTATGTGTAGAACATAGACTTCTATTCACTGCAGATTTTACAGACGTTTTTCAGTCTCAGTGCAACAAACATTTACACATATATAGAAAGCCTCGTCACAGTGTGGTACATTTAACCGCAGCTTTGTCGTGCACATTCTTGCCCCTCAAGGTCAGCAGGACTGATTCAAACTAACTATATTTGCATTCATTCATAAAGCATGAGCTGAAAAAAAAAGTAACTTTCAAAATATACTTTTTGTTTTTTCAATGGATGCGTCAGCAAATGAGGTGTGTTCAGTTTTTTTGTGATTGTCGGGTCTAACTAAGCATTTTCAGTATGAGTGTCATAATGATTGGAGGAACTCAGAATGTATTTACGGTAAACAACTTCTGGATTCAGTCAAACTTGGGTTTCCAATGTGGCAAATAAATCACAATAGATTTTAAATAGAAGAATGAATGTAAGTCAGCTTTGATTTGTTTCAGTGAAAAAAGAAACTTAATTTAACACAGCGTGTCAACTCCAGGCCACAAGGGCCGGTGTCCTGCAGGTTTTAGATGTGTCCTTGATCCAACACAGCTGATTTAAATGGTTAATTTAAGTTCTCCAGAGGCCTGCTAATGAACTCATCATTTGATTCAGGTGTGTTGACCCAGGGTGATACCTAAAACCTGCAGGACACCGGCCCTGGAGACCTGGAGTTCCCCGCCCCTGGCTTGACATAAAGCACCCAAAGGGTTCAAAGGTAATTGTACCCTTTGCTGTCTTTCTTTGAAATCAGAGTGGCAATTCTTAAAAAATTGAATCAACAATAAGTAAACAAATAAATCTGTAGTTACGTTTCATATTCTCAGAGGTAGTGGGAACATCTTTATTAGGTGACCAAACACGTTTCAGCTTCGGGAATTCATCAGGGTCAGTTGAAGGTCAATTGACCAACAAAATGTGTTGGTCACCCGATAAAGTTGTTCCCTAATACTTGTTGCTGGAGTCTTCACGTCATCAGATCTTTGATCTTCTCCATGCACCTTGGAAGTAGGTGAAGTTGTGCCAGAAAGATTTGTTGATATTCTCAGAAGTAACAAGAATATTTTCCATTAAAATGCAAGAAAACAGAAAAATCACAAGCACCTACCTTTGTTTTAATACTGGACAAAAGGCACTGAACAACTTTCTTGTGCCATGACATTTTATTTTTGCTTTACATTGTAGCAGTAAAAGGTGCACAATACCTCAAAAGCTTCTGTCACGAATGTTCAGAAGCTGGACCTGAACACAGTGTAACACAGACAGAAGAAACAACAAGGACAAAAAAAACAAGTCTTTTGTTGTGGAGATTATATTAAACATGGTTAATACAGAGTCCAACTGTCGCCGATTATGGATGGCATAAAAACTTTTGCCTGGAGTCTGCCTTCTCCGTAGCAACACAGCAAAGCTGAGTGAACAAAGTAAAAATCAATCAAAAAACCTGCAGCTTGATTCGACTATTCTTTACTGAAAGCAGAGCTAATGAACGCTGATCTCTGCAGCGATCTTGAGTTTTATGAGCATCTGCGTGTGTCAACCTTCACCCCGATACAATAAGAATTTCATCTTCATCCTGTGAACGTCGTTACCCTTGTTCTTCGTCACTTATACAAGAAAAAAAAAAGAATACTTTACAATTAGTAATTAGCTGTAAACAATCCAAACTTTTGGCAATATTTCATAATTGACAATCAACATCAGGTCTTTTTAAATACTCCATAAAAGTGCACTTTCAGTGTTTTAAAATCCTGCGTACCTGCTGCCTTTACAGTACAGTTTAAAGCAATGAAACAAAATAAAAGCACTACAAAATTCACTGAGCTCTTGGTGAACTCTGCTTCACCTCTGTTACACTTGTCAAAACAACGTCTTTACTGCCACCTAATGGCAAAAGTGGCCACATGCTCCCAAAATATGCCATCGAGCCTGCAGGACGGCAGCACACAACTTTTTTTAATTTCAAGTAAAACTCGTCTCTTCTCCTTTCACATGTTAAAAATGTTCTGGCACTTTAAAAGCAGGAGCTAATTTATCCTGTTATATCTTTCAGTCCTAAAATATATTCTACTTTCTAATAAGCCGACTGATGACATATACTTTCATACAGTCAAGCTCTCTTTGCAAGAAGCCAAATGTGTCGCTTCATTCAGGTGAAAAACTCAGATAATGATCCTCAAAAGTCAACATTTAGCAAAAGGAGGCGCCTTTTGCCAACAAATGTAACACAAAATGAAAAACAATCTTCTGTGATCCCTTTTGGGTAAAAACTTTAGAAAAATGAAATGAAGACAAAACAAACAAAAGGTCTTCGATCACTGTTACCGAATAACCTCCGATGCTTAGTCCGCTGTGGACACCTGTGACAACACCTCATCAGTATGAACTCGAAGAGATGGCGGTGTTGACAAAGAATAAATTAAGACTATTATGAAAATAAACAACGATTAACGACTTCCAGTTGAAGCTTTTGAAATCTGACATTACACCATACCAACAAAAATATATAAATTAAAAGGTAGAGCTGGGTTTGAGGTAGAGAGTGGCATGACTCCTGATTAACGCTCAGAAAACGCCAACAATACCTTCATGGAGACACTCACTGACTTAAAATACAGACAGTGAGGAGTTCTGCTCCCCTTGATTTCATGCTCCCAGGGCATCCTAGCCTCCAGATGCTCCTCTGACTCTGTCCTGCACGTGAGCAGCTTTCTCAGAGTTTCCCTTTCAGTCCTAAAAATTAAACCCCTGTTCCCCTCAGCTCACAGGAAAAAGTTGATTTTGGCAGGGACTGTCTTACAGCCAGTGCTGGAGAAGTACTTTCCCTGAGCTGGAGTGTACTTCATGTCGCCCCCTACTGCCTCCACCACGTCGTTGCGGCTGCAGCTGCCCCGCTGGCAGAGCTGTGAGTGCACGCACCGCTCGACGTGGTATCGGCTCAGCGGCAGGAAGGGAACAAAGCAGGTGATGAGCTTCTGCTGAATGATGTTGGACTGGAAGAGGCCGCCTGGATAGAGGAGGTAAGAACTCACTTCAGTTACTAAAGTAATGAAAGGGTAAGTAAGCTTTCATCAACAATGCACTGGAAAATTAGCTCAAAGTGGCTGCTTAATTTCTGTGTTCATTATCATGTACTGCTGGAGAGCAGCAACGATCCTGCTTCTATTACAGCTTTAATTTTATTTTCATGATTAACTTAAATGGATCAAAGTCAGAAGACTAGTTTTAGCTCTGGAAGTGCATCAAAGTACCAGTATCACTGCCGTCTTCCTCTTTTAGTGAACACACAGTTTGAACAAACCACAAGACGAGAACACTGACATGAAAAACTTTTACCTCCTGAAGATCTTAGCATTTAAAATGTCTTCACCCTCTCACACTTTAAACATACATCAGGCGCTTCACCTGCTGCACCTGAAAATCCAGGCTATCCAGAACCCAGACTGTCAACCAAAAAACAGTCGTCACATCACACCTTTCCCTAAACCTCCTGAGAATGGCTCACAGCATGACTTAGAATTGATTTTAGGATCTATTTCCTTCACAGCTTCTCTCTGTGAGAGAAGAGACCTTTACTCAACTCAGTCATGTGACTGTTATCTGCTGCTTTAATTTGCTTGCAATGACTTCTTTTTTACATTTATTTCTTGAACTGCATTGTTCTTGTAAAGCATTTTTATGTGCTCTGTAAAAAGAAAACATTATTATTTTATCATATTTACTGTTACTTTTATTTTTCTACTTCCAAGCACTTTGCAACTTGTTCTCTAATATTTGCCTTTCTCTTGTTTTTGTATATATTTCTCCTTTTTGTTATTTATTCCTGCTATCGACTATTATTTATATTTTATTCAGTTCTCAGTTGATCAACAACAGTTGTTGTGGAGTACTCACAATTTCGTGGGCTTGACGAGGGCTATTCTATTCTATTCTATTCTATTCTATTCTATTTATTCTATGCTAATCAAAGAAAATACTGAATTTAAATCAGACTGACAAGCGGTTTGGGGTGAAACAGCCTTACCTAAGAGGGTGGAGTGTTTAAACATGTAAAAGGACTCTTACTTGTGTTATTGTTGTAAACTGCCTGTGCGATGGCCTCCTGCAGGTCGTTCAACTTGATCTCCTCTCTCTCTCGTCCAGCCTGACGGTTCTCCAGAGCCAGTTTGTTTATCACCTCCTCTCCTGCAGTGCTTCACACAAGAAACACAAAATAAGCCGCCTGTACCTTTGTAATAGAAAAATGTATGTTCTTTAAGCATCAGTACCTGATAAAGAGGTATATCGCCTTGCGGTAGTTGGTGCGAAATACAACATGAGACGGACCCAAGAAGGGCTCCAGGACATCAATGAGGCCTGGAGGCATTTTCTCCATCTCATCAAAAATGAAAACTGAGCGAGCGCACTCCGTGAGGTTTCCCTGCACCCAGTCCTTCAGCTCCTCCTACAAAACCAAAAGATAGATATTTGATTTCACAAGCTCCCAACACATCATCTATGACTGCAACTAACAATGCTTTGAACTAAGTCTGCTGCTGTTCTGCTTTTATTACTTAATTATAGGCGGTGCAACACGTATAACTGCAAACACTGTAGTCTGAAAGGCGGCACTCGCTTGTGAAATTTTAGTATATAATTAATGATTACTAACTAGTTTCCACTTAGTTACACATAAGTCAGGTATCTGTTTTGTGTCTACTTGTGTGATCGTTTTTGTTTTGATCAGTTCATCATCCCTGAGCCTGGGAGCAAAATCACAGGACTCTGTGGTAAGTATGCTCCTAATAATAACGCAGTGTCCTGTTTGCCATTAGGAGTCACAGCATTCACACAAAGGAAAACTTCCCTTTGATTTGGTCAACAAACATTTTATAGTGAACACACAATAAAACAACTAGTACATTACTTCTGATTTTAGATATAACCATGTGTCTTTCTCAACATACCCTGTACTGCTTGACTCTGTGGGGCGAGGGGAAGTGCAGCGTGGGGACAAACTGGTGGACAAACGGGCTGCTCATGGCTGAGCCGTACAGATGATTTCCCAGCATGGAGCTGACCAGCGTCTTTCCCGTCCCAGAGGAGCCGTGGAAAGACAGCACCAGTGGCTGACTGGGGCTTTTATTATGAAGGAACCTCGCCACCTCCTCTGACACAATGTCCTGAGCCAGATGCTGTCCATAGACATTCTTGTAGAGGTCCCACTCCAAGTCTGGCGATCACAAAAAAAAAGACAGTCACAATCTTTGTTGGTGCAATACTAGAGGGGTGGGGTGCCCTGTAATAACCACAATAAAGGGTGGTAGGAATACGCTTCAGGAACAAAGCAGTGCAAGTCTACTTCTCATGGCAGTTGTCATGAAAAATTAGCAAAGTAGATAACTAACTCGTTTAATTATTGGTTCTGTAAGCGAGTTCTTGTATTTAGCCAGCTAGCATAACAGAAAAGCAGTAATTAGCTACAATGAAAGCCTTAATTGCCTCCTCGGGAACACTGTACACTAAAACCAAAAACAGTTAGCTGATATCATTCTTGTAGGAAACACATGTAGTATAATACAGTAATAATAAAGTACGGTTTCACAAACAAGCTGTCTGTACTTTGTTTTGCTACAAAGCTAGCTGGCTAACACGAAGCAGCCTCCGTAAGTTAGCATCGACAAGCACGTCTCACCTCTAATATTCGCCTTAAAGTCACAGTCGCAGCTGTCCGATATGGTGCAGTAAAGTTTCTGGAAAACGCAGCAGACTGGGTTACAAAGAAATAACCACAGTACACCCAGTGTCACCAACATTTTGGCTGCCTACTGGCAGACAGAACAGTTTGGAGCTTCTCCTTATCGCTACCGGCTGGTTTTGTAGTTTTTTTCCTCCCCGGAAAGCGCCCAGAAAGACGTAACTCAGTGGGAAAGTGGACTACAATTCCCAGACCTCATCCAGCATGGGGCGTGAATCGCAGGACACGTTGGAGGATCACAGTCCAGAAAGCGCAAGTCTGGCAAACGTTACTTTAACTGGAATGAGGGATGAGAGGGCGAAAAGGGTCTGGTATCAGTTTTTTTGTTCTTTGTTTGTTTTGTTTGTCTGAAAGAAATATGTCTGTGAAGGTTCTCAGTCATCCAGGTCATCGTAGTCTAAGGAGCTTGGAAAGAAAAAAGCAAAAAGCGTCTGGACTTCTTTGAGTTGCTTGAAGACGTTTCACCTCTCATCCGAGAAGCTTCTTCAGTTCTAAGGTCAAATGGTGGAGAGTCTCAGATTTAAGCCTTATGGGAGTGTCCCCCCCCCAAGAGGGACAAAAGGCCAGTTCACAATGGGTTTCACCTGAAACCTAGTTGATTGTGACCTACAACCGTTTTCACACCTCGGCTCCTGTGAATAGGCAGAGGATCATTAGGGGGTCCATTGTCCCTCTTGGGGGGGGCGTGACACTCCCATATGACTTAAATCTGGGACTCTCCACCATTTGACCTTAGAACTGAAGAAGCTTCTCGGATGAGAGGTGAAACGTCTTCAAGCAACTCAAAGAAGTCCAGACGCTTTTTTCTTTTTTCTTTCCAAGCTCCTTAGACTGTCTGAAAGAAAGTTGTGACACCAGCTTTAACACGGTTATTGCTAACAAGTCATAAACTATTATTATTGCTAACAAGTCATAAACTATTACTGCATGACTTTCTTCTTTTCAGTCGAAACATCAAACCTGAACCCGAGACTTCCAGTTAATTAACAAATATTCCATCTGGCGTTGAGGTATTTTAGGTAACAGTGAAGCATTTGGTAGGCTAATACGGGGGAAGGCCACAAACAGTGAGCCTTTTATTTTACTAGATAAATCTTGCATACTGGAACACGGGTAAAAATAGGAAACCTGGTGTAAAATAATAGGTTAAAATAAAAGCTTTGTTGTTGCTCCAAATGAAACAGAGACAAGCCATCTGGGTTAAAATATCATTCTTAAAGATGCAATTTGCAGTAATTTCTTAAACATGTTTAATGTCGATTTTATGTAATTATGCATGTAGATTTTTGCAAAATTCAAATAAAATATAAGTGTTTGTGTTTGCAAAAGTTCTTCTATTAGCAAGTCAAAAAAGTTAAAAAACAAAACAAAAAAACAGCTATAAATCCAACATATGTCTCGCATACAGCAGAGGGAGCTATTAATGTGAAAATGATCTTTGACTGAGTCATGCGTTATAACATTCTGGGTCCTAGTTTATGTTCCAGAAAAAAATAAAACACTTAATTTGTTGTTTAGGGGTTTTTTTTCTTCTCACTTTTGTCATGGATGGCACACTTCACAGCCACTTCAGTGAGATGTCTTGCTTCGTAGTTTTAGGTTTTATTAACAGTGACCTAAGTTTCTACTACTAAGCTGGTAAACAGACTGAGGAATGTTGGTGCTGCTTCAGCACAGGAAGTGCTTTGATTGTTTAAGTGTTGGCTTCCTGCCTTGGGTTTATCACCCTTGGGACTCTTGTCGCCTATCCAGTGTTCCTCTGCATTGTTTTTAATGGGACTTTTCTTGTCGTTCTTTGTAGTTGGGTTGTTTTCCTTTATACTTTGATCATTTTCTCTGTTGTCTCGTTTCAGTCTTTTTGACTGATTGTCTTCATTGCTTCCAGCTGTCTCCTGTTTCATATCCCCCATCAGTTCACGGTGTATAAAATAGACATGTTGCTCTCTTGTGATGTGTTATCTCTACATGTTTCTGTTCCGTCTTCTGCAGCTCTTTATTCTCTTGCTCCCCTTGTTTAAGTTTTTAAATTTAGAGGCATCAGCACTTAAAACTTTAACTTTTTGTTGAGTGCTCTCTACCTCCTGTATATTCTATTCTATTCTATAGTCCACGTAACACCGGGTTTTGGCACAGACACATTTTTAATTATGTATTTCCTTGATTTGTTTGTATGATTTTTGTGACCATGCAAACTCTGTACTTGTTACCGTGTAACAAAAATCTCTAATTTTCAATTCAATTCATTTATACAGGACCAAATCTCAACAACAGTTGCCTCAAGGTGATTTATATTGTAAGGTAGACCCTACAATAATACATTTAGCAAAAACTGTGATTAGGCAGATTAGGCACCTCCAGCAGAACCAGGCTCAGGGAGGGGCGGCCACCTGTTGCGAGAGAAGGAAGACAGGACAAAAGACGTTATTAATCTATAGCTCTCCTTCACAGCACAACTATGATTCGGTGCAGAGAGGTCTGTTAAGACATAGTGAGGGAGAAAGGTGACTGAAGAAGAAATACTCAATGCAGCATAACTAAGGGAGGATTCAGGGTCACCTGATCCAGCCCCAACTATATGCTTTAGCAAAAAGGAAAGTTTGAAGCCTAATCTTAAAAGTAGAGATAGTGTCTGTCTCCCGAATCCAAACTGGGAGCTGGTTCCATAGAAGAGGGGCCTGAAAACTGAAGGCTCTGCCTCCCATTCTACTTTTAAATACTCTAGGAACAACAAGTAAGCCTGCAGTGTGAGAGCAAAGTGCTCTAATGGGGTGATATGGTACTACAAGGTCATTAAGATAAGATGGGGCCTGATTATTCCTCAAGTATGTGAGGAGCAGGATTTTGAATTCAATTCTGGATTTAACAGGGAGCCAATGAAGGGAAGCCAATATAGGAGAAATATTCTCTCTCTTTCTAGTCCCTGTCAGGACTCTTGCTGCAGCATTTTGGAGTAACTGAAGGCTTTTCAGGGAGTTTTTAGGACATCCTGATAATAATGAATTACAGTAGTCCAGCCTAGAAGTAATAAATGCATGAATTAGTTTTTCAGCATCACTCTGAGACAGGATATTTCTAATTTTAGAGATATTGCGACAATGGAAGAAAGCAGTCCTACATATTTGTGTAATATGTGCATTGAAGGAGATATCCTGGTTAAAAATGACTTTACTTTGTTATATGGCCCGGGGAGAGCGAGGCATGTTGGGGTGTGTATGCTGCAGCACAGCCCAAGTTGCCAGCTAGCTCACAAGCTTTACTCTGTTTATATTCAATAAAACAACCTCCAGTGAAATAAACGTTTATTTACACTTTTTGATAAATAAAGAATAAAACTGTTTAAGATTACAGAAATGATCTGCACCTCTGTGCTGTACTCGTGCAGTTAGGCTCAGTTCACTCACCTTACATTAAAAGTGACATCATTATAAGAAAAAGAAACAAAGAGGAAACATGAACTGACCCCAGGTTACATTTAATATTCTCTTCAAATGATAAAATCCTAATTATTGACAAGATACAAAAAAAAAACAAAAAACAAAACTGAAACGCAGATGTACAGTTATTCTGTTATTACATTCTACAATATAACATATGGTTGTGGATTTGGCTAAGGTCCAGCCTTTAGTGAGATTAAAACATTTACAAACATGAGCCTATCAGACTGAGGCACAGCCTCGGTAACCTGACACAGCACCACATACTTCTAAATCATGTCGCCCTGTGCCACTGTGGAGTAGATGCAGTCCTTTGTTAGGTAAACTAACACAGGACGATGTTCATCTGTGACGTTGTTGAAGCAGTCCTCAGTCAAAAATAAAAACACCCTCTGGAGACTCCATCAAATTGCATTTATTGCTTTCTTTCCCAAACTGTCCTCATTCTGGTGACGCTTTCAGTTCAAGTTCCCCAACCTTGACTTACATCAGTTTAGCTTCAAAGGAACTGGAAAAGTGCTGGTATGGGAAGTTAAGCACTTATAAAATTTCAGTCTCACTCTTCAAGTATCCCGGTCTGCTACATGTGAACACATTTGAACCAAGTGGGTGCACTGCTTCGTTCTGGTGTCTACACGCTTAAGAAGCCTCCTTGTTTGAAAGATCATAGCGCTTTCCCTTTTAATGAGCTTTCAGTGGAGGAGCTCCTCAGTGTCCAACAGAGTAATTGTCCATGTATGAGCTCATTACATAGAGCAGGCCTCTAAAACAGTGCTGGGGTCAGTGTCGTCTGATGGGTGGCTCCAGCTTGTTGGACAGGGCGGTGAGCACCTGGTCAAACTTAGAGTATCGCAGAGCCTGTTTCTCCTCGGCTCCCCGGCTCCCCCACAGCAGCCGCATCTGGAAGTCAGTCAGGAAAAGCTCCAGGACTTCAGCCTGCTCCCGGAAACCTGCAACATCACATCAGTTTACCATTATTAGCAGCACAGGAGTGTAGAGAGCAACCACAGGAGACATTTCTACCACAGAGCTCCCTGTAACCGGACCTGTCTCAAACATGAACAGAATACATGTGTGTGAATGAGTGGGATGAACGGGGAAGCTGCAAGGAGCAGAGCTAATGAGTGTAGAGTTTAAATATCTGAGGTCAACCATCAACCACAAACGTAGAGTGCACAAGGAAGCATGGGAGGCGTTGGATTCGGGGAGGGGTGTGTGAGTGCGTATCTGTGTCAGTGTACGTGTGTGCGTGCGAGCATGTGAGTATGTGTCCTGTGTTCGACTTGAGACACAGTGTCCTTTCACCCGGTTAAGCAAAAGTCAACAGTCCTCAAGCTGACACAGGTGACCTTGAAGGATAGGGCGAAGAGACAATAACAGCTCTGTCATCACTGGGTTGTTTTTGTTCAGTCCAGCCATGAAACCACAGGTGATCAAATCCATAATTCCTCTTTTAGGTTTTAGAGAACAGGGCTGTGAGATTCTTCAGGGTGAGAAATACGAGTAATACAAGTGACTAGACAAAAGACACGAGAAGCTAAGCAGGAAAGATAAGGGAGGGAGAGGGAGAGAGATGCGACCGCCTCCGTCAAGAGCCAAACTATGATGCAGGGTTTAGAGGCGGTGCCACTGACAAAAGACAGGAGAGGCAGGAGGCAAAGAGTATATCAGAAGACAGCCCGGGTTGAGCGGTTGGTTAGAGCGGCAAGGCAGAGATGATTTGGACACGTGCAGAGGACGGATAGTGGATGTATTGGCCAAAGGATGTTGAATGTTGAGCTGCCAGGCAGGAGGAAAAAAAAGGCCAGCGAAAAGATTCAACATGCAGAGGGTTGGAGTGACAGTGGAGGATGATGGGCATGGGGCGAGATGGATGGAGACCCCTTCAGGAGCAGATGAAGAGGAAGAGTTTATTTACAGGAGAAGTGAGAGAATACGTTATACAGCCTTAGGTTGTTCATCTTGGCCTGCCAGTCGTGAAGCTATTAATAATAATATGAACTTCATCTTAAAATAAACCATCAGATCAAGAATGACCTTAGGAAAGGAAACACGGATAACTGCATCAAATAAACACCTCATCTGGCTTACATTAACTGAGTAAAACAAGCACAACTTGTCTATTTCTATATTATTGTAACATCTTT
>VOQK01015703.1:49893-60395 GCA_015052645.1 Benitochromis conjunctus
CTCTGCTCAGAGCACCGCCACGTTGCTCTTTTTATCTTATGTTTACAGCAGGGCTTAAGATGTTTCTCCGGTGTGTTACTGCCCTTCACTCTGTGCTCTGAGCACATCCTGGTAGTCGGCAGGAATAGTGTCTGTGGAAAAAGCAAATATAGAGAAAAATCTCATGAGCATATCTACATCTCACATGGATGACTCAATTGTTGTCAGATGCTTGCAGATGCTTACCGTTGCACCGGTACTTCAAATTTGACCAGATGATGTTTTCCTGAGAGAAGCAGAACACGCCCAGGCGCCCGCCTCTCATACTGGTGTCAATGATCACACCAGTGTCCGCCACCAGATTTGAACCCTCAAAGAAGCGAGCCCTAGTTACATAGACAAAGTGAAACTACTGAGTCAGTTCACACAGAGCGAGTGTGGACGTGTCCTCGACGAGGTGTATTTGTTTGTACCTGATGTATCCGACCTGCGGCCTGTGCTGGAGGAACCAGCGGTAGGAAACCTTGTCCTTCCAGCCGACGTTCCTGGGATCCTTCCACAGTAGACGGACCTGCTCAGCGGTGTTTCCAGTATGCCAAAGGGAGTTTCTCAGATATTCACCGGGACCTGTCTTTGATTTCACCACCTGGAGAATAAAAAAAAGAAATAAGATCAGACAGTTCATTAAACCAAACCTTTATTGATAAATACTCTTTGATATATACTCTTTAAAAGTACAGGTACGGGGGAGGTCGTTAAATGCTGTCTTTATGGTGGAAAGTGTTAATCCCCAACACCTTGAGCTGTATTCCCGGCTCAGCAACTGCTCGGAAGGGCGCGGCCTGCCAGTAGGTTTGTTCTGTCTGTTTCCACATCACTACATAGAAGGAAGACGAGTCCTGGTAGCCAAAAATGAAGCCGGCGTAGTCATCATCTGTCACTGTGTTCACGTGGAAGGTTCCCTCAAAGTCAACGCCACTGAAAGCTGTGTAGCCTGCAAATTGGACACAAAATGCAGATCAGCACTGATTAGATTTAAGTAAGTGAATTATGGATGGGCGTGTAGTATACTTACCTACAGCAAGCCCAGGGTCAGAGTTCATGGTCTGCACTATCTCCATGCCCTGTCAGGATAAAATAGAGTGTGAAGCTGAAGAAATACTGTTATCGATGTCTCTGAGGTAATGGTATCATTTTTACCTGGTTGAGAACTACCCAGTTGGGGTCGATCTGAGACTCGCCCTCTGGGTCCAGCACCACGGTTTGATAGGCTCTGAAGTCGGTCAGGGTGACCTCAGCATTCTCTGGGCAGTGATCAATTCTGTCGATGACGCTGTCTTTGTCGAAGTCTCCTTCGCACGCGTCTCCGACTTTGTTGTCTGAAACACAGCGACATCGCTTAGAAAACAGCAGCTTGCGCTGCGCTCACTCCTGCACATCCAAGCACAACACAGAAAAAAATACTAACTATCAGAGTCCCTTTGGTCTGGATTGGCAACTAGTCTGCAGTTGTCGTCATCGTCCAGTATACCGTCGTTATCGTCGTCGTTGTCACATTCATCTCCCTAACAAAAAAAACAAAAAAAAGGTGGATAATTGAGGACTATATAGGATGATCTGCTGCTGGATTGAATGAATTAAACTGAAAGAAGAGATAAACACCATTCCATCTTTGTCCGTGTCCAGCTGAGAGGAGTTGATGACTGTGGGACAATTATCCTTTGTGTTCTGGTGGCCGTCACCGTCACTGACAAAGACGAGGCAGGGAAAATCAAAAGTCTGACACATGTTTGTAGACTTTCACACCACAGATCATGATGTGGGCTTTACCTGTCGATATTATCATCACAGGTATCTCCTACAAGGTCATCATCTGAGTCAGACTGAGGGTAGACAAAACAAACACCGGTGGTCAGACGTGTCACAGCTGATGAATCTGTTTCATGCCCCCGTGTGGTTTGTTACCTGGTTTGGGTTGGCCATATCAGGACAGCTGTCACAGGCGTCTCCCACCCCATCACTGTCTCTGTCTCTCTGGTCTGGGTTGGGGACTCGCTGGCAGTTGTCGAGAATATTTTTCAAGCCTGAGGACAGAGAGTATCCGGATATGTGTAAAACAAAACAAAAGAACATTGACAGAATGCAGACTGCAGCACAGTCAAACACATCAACAGATGGCAGTGTTTGTTTAAGACGAAGGTGAAATAGTTTCCAGTGGCCTTCAATGCCTGGCGGAGGCCTACTGTGGAAAAATGCTTTTAGTGAGGAGACAGACATGACCAAGCACTTAGCAATCCAGCCTTGGAGTTAAAGACCAAACCAAACGATCAAAAGGCTCGGAGCGCCGCCAAACTGAGCAAACGGCGTCCACCAAACAGAGTCTAAACATGCAACATGCGTAAATGCTTACATGTGGGAACACAGTGCTAATAAACTGTGTTTCCAGTGGAGCAAATGAAAGGTCAACTGAAAAGGCCAATTCAGTGAGGTATGTGAGAAAGGTTGTTGAAAACAGGCTTACAATTCCAGTTGGAACATTTTTACATTTAACACTGTTTTTTTTGTTGTTGTTTTTTTTAATTTACACAAAAGTTGTTTTTCAAAAAGTGACCTAACTGGTAGAAGATGTGGATTAGAAACAGACCAGGAGGGTGTTTTGGAAAGATAAAGCACAGGTCAGTCCAGTTAAAGCAACAAAAATGTCTCTGTCTGCATCCTCCAAAAAGAACTGTGACGGCTGTTTTCTGGACACGCTGATCCAGACAGGCTTGTATAACCTCATAACCTTTAAAAAGGTTCAATTACTTTTTTATTTTAGTTTGTTTTCATATTATGGTCCCAGATTAGTCATGGTTAATTTATGCAATAAAGTCACTAAGAGTCAGTCTTTTATACCTTTTATTAAGAGGACCACTTAACCTATTTGCAGAAGTGATTTCATTGACATGTGGTGATGCAAAGGAAAGCAAAATTAAGTGAGTACAACAATTATTGTGTGTTAAGTAGATAATAACAGACACGCACGCACCGTCTCCATCCATGTCATCGTCACATTCATCCCCCAGACCGTCTCTGTCTGTATCTCTCTGTGAGGGATTTTCAACTGTTCTGCAGTTGTCACAGGCATCGCCATGGACATCCTTATCGCTGTTCCTCTGGTCCACATTAGGAACCAGCCAGCAGTTATCCTGGGTTAGAAAAATGAACAGAGGTGACCAATATGGGATTCTTAAGACCGATACTAACACCGATACCTGGAGAATCTGATAACACGATATATCGGCTGATATTTTTTCCTTTCTTTCAGACAGTTATTGAATCCTTACCAAGATTATTATTTTAATATTTTGGCATTATTATCTTAAACTGACAATGCAGTTTAAAAATAACCATGTCATGGATTATTTGTTTATGCTCTGCCTTACTGTGCTTGGATTAGCTAGCTGTTTGTAGTTCTGGTGGATAACTTATGTAGCATCAACACTCTTGGTTGATATATGTTTCTCCCATCACTTTTTTACTGTTTAAATTTTGATTTCATTTCATTGTCAGTGGAATATATCGGCAAACAGCTAATATCGGCCAATATATCTCTCAGGCTCAAAGTTCACTGCATGCCTGACGTGCAGAGGCTGAAGTCACCCACGTCTATGTTAATAATGCCATCGCTGTCTGCATCATCATCACAGGCGTCACCCATCCCGTCCCTGTCTGCATCCTCTTGGCCAGAGTTTGGCACAAACACACAGTTATCCTGGAAACCAAACAGGAAAACACACATTTTTTTAACACTGGGATGAACTGAATGTGAGAGGAGGTGGGGTATGTTGAAAGCAGTACCTGGATACAGTTGTTGTCTCTGCACCGCAGCTTATCATCAGGATATGCATCGATATCTGTGTCCTTTCCACACACATAGCCATTGCCAGCCCAACCAACCCCACACTGACATACACACACACACACACACAAAAGGGGGTCGGGGTAGGTGGTGATGACATTTTCAATACACTATTTAGAATGGCACAACAATAAATGTATTCATATTTATGTTTATGTTTACAAAGTCTTACCATGCAGCTAATGCTGCCATCTCTTTCCACAACACACTCGGCATTGATGTCACAGGGGTTTGGTTGACCGTTGGGGCAAAGTCTGGTACCATGGCAGCCTGTAGTCTGGTCACCTGTGAAGCCAGCTTTACACTCTCCACAGCGGAAGGAACCCTGTGCAGAGTTCAGAGTCAAAAATGTGTAAAAACAATACTCTGAAAGCATGCACCATGCAGCTCCAGTGGTCTTACAGCTGTGTTGTAGCAGTGTGAGTTGGCAGTGCAACCTCCATTCTCAGGCGGGCCCAGACACTCATCTATGTCTTCACACACCTGAGAGGAAGTGTGCATAAAGTACACAAAATAAAAGTTTTTATAAGCAGGGACTCAAACAGAATTACTGTTATATAGTGCATTATTTTGCTTTACCTGTTTGTGTGTCTTAGCATATGAAACTCCCACTCCATTTAACTCTGGTCCATTGTATCCTCGGGGGCATTTCTCACAGCGGAATCCAGGAGCAGTGTTTACGCACCGAACACCAGGAAAGCATGGATTAAACTGGCACTGAAACACAAAGAAAAACAAGATGGTCAAGTCCTAGCTAGTGCTACTTGTACTCAGTTGCACTCGATTCGTACCTCATCTACATCATCACAATACACCCCATCTCCTGTAAATCCATCAGGACAGGGGGAACACTGGAAAGACCCCGATGGGGAACGGACACACATGTCCTGTCTGAAACAGGTCCCACGTGGGCACGGAGCCGGGGGGTCAGGCATGACAAAGTTCTGAGGCGTTGGAACAGGATGTTTGTTTGGATCGCCATTAATTCTGTCTGGATCACACAGGCAAAGATAAAGGTTAAAAGGCTGCTTTAGTGTCTAAATACTGTAAATGAGTACATTGTTTCTGTATTGCTTACCACAGCTCAGACACTCTGTGATGATATTCCTCAGATGATGTGTCTCCTTAATCTTAGGCACAAAGACACAGAGTATAAAACTATTAATAAACTGTGTGCTCAGGTATTAGTGTCATCACTTTACAGCTTATCAAAGGAGACAAACCAGATTTCTACCTTTCAATAACTTGTAAAAATCCAACTGAGGTTTGATAAGCTTTTAAATGCGTTTCCGCCAAGATAAGTGTTTCCTTACATAAGCAATTCTCTCTGTATATGTGATAACGGTCTGTTATCGCCTCCGGCTCTCAGTTTGATGTGTTATGGCCTAATAAATCCCTTGCTTTAGATGATAATCTGAAAGCATGCACTTCTATCTGCTGCTACGTTGAATGTGTGATTTTTGCTTTTACTCAGCTGTCTGATGCAAAGGGTTACATAAATCCTTGAAACAAGACACCTTCAGTAAAAGGAGCAGGTTTTCACAGTCTGGATTCTCACATTTCACAGCAAAAAGCTGATGTTACAATGCAAAACCAATTCTGTTGTGAATACAGCCCCCCCTTTTATTTTAATTGCAGCATATTCTACCAAACAACCTAGGAAGTGTCTTCTCTACCAGCATCCCCCAGGTGTTTCATTTTATCTCAGCATCAAAGTGAATTCAGAAAAACATCCATAAAAGCCATGAACAAGATCATAATTATAGATCTGCTTATTGAAGCTCTGTGTTAAAAATGCTCTGATGCCCTTTCATTTGATTTTTTTCTGTATTTAGCCCCTCAATCCATCCAGGAGTTATCCATGTGAGAGAGACACAAGACCGGCATGCAAAGAGGTTACCTGCTGGTTGAGCAGCTCCTTCATCTCAGATAACATGCTCTTCAGCTCTGTTATGGTGGCCTGATCTTGCATCATCCTGCCACCTTGCAGAGCTGTGCAGATTTTTGCAAATCATAATTAAACAGTCAAAATTAATCTGCAAGAAGAGAAATGCCCAGTGATGTGAGGCAGTGTGCTGTAACTCACCCAGCAGCTGCAGAGATTCAGCTTGATCCGTGGTACAGTCTTGCAGAGTGGCCACATTGTCTATGGTGTCCTCTATCACTAGCTTTAAGTCTGTCAGTTCACCCTTATAGAATAAACAACAACAGAATAAACTACAGAATGTTTCATTCCAATATTAAATTCAGTTCAATTTTATTTATATAGCACCAAATCACAACAACAGTTGCCTCATGGTACTTTATATTATAATTATAATATTATAATTAATTATAATAACTAGTCATCTCATATTTCTTTCTTATTTTTCTTTTCTGATTTTTTTAGTACCATAACTTCAGTTTTATTTGAATTTAGAAACTGAAAATTAGTGGTCACATTTTATGTTTTTAAGACATTCCAGCAGATGAACTAACTTGTGTGTGTGTTTTCTGGCTTTGACAGATAGAGCTGGGTGTCATCTGCATAGCAGTGAAAATGTATGCTATGCCTTGCAATGATAATGTATAATGTAAACAGAATTGTTCCTAACACTGAACCCTGTGGAACTCCATAATTAACCTTTGTGTGTGAAGAGGACTCCCTATTTATATGGATAAACAATCTATCTATTAAATAGACATGATTCAAACCACTGCAGTGAGTACCTTGAATTCCTATGACATGCTCTATACTCTGTAATAAAATATTATGCTCAACAGTATCAAGTGCTGCACTGAGGTCTAGCAGGACAAGCACAGAGATGAGTCCACTGTCAGAGGCCATAAGAAGATCATTTGTAACCTTCACTAAAGCTGTTTCTGTGCTGTGATGAGCTACGAAACCCGACTGAAACTCTTCAAATAAAACATTCCCCTGCAGATGATCTGTTAAATGTTTTACAACTATTCTTTTAACATTTTTTGAGATAAAAGAAATGTTTGAGATTGGCCTATAATTAGTTAAGATAACTGGGAGAAGTGATGGCTTTTTAAGTAACGGCTTAATTACTGTCACCTTGAAGGCCTGTGGTACATAGCTGATTAATAGAGATAGGCTGATCATATTTAAGATTGAAGCATTAATTAATGGTAGGACTTCTTTTAGCACTCTTGTAGGAACGGGGTCTAAAGGACACGTTGATGATTTGGAGGAAGTAATTACTGGCGTTGACTCAAAAAGATCAATAAGAAAGAAAGACTCTAAATAAATATCAGTAGTATTGAAAGCAGCTGCATGTAATGATACATCTGTGAGATGGTTATGAGTAATTTTTTCTTTAATTATTAAAATGTTATTTTTTAAAGAAATTCATGAAGTCATTACTGGTTACAGTTACAGTACAACCAAATACTCGGTTCAACAGAGCTCTGACTCTTTGTCAGCCGGGCTGAAGAGAAACCTGGTGTTGTTCTTATTCAAAATAAAGTATAAATGCAGCATATCGTCAGCATATTTTCTCTCAGCTACAAACTTCTCATTCACCTGTCCACTTGACTGCAGTGTCCTGAGTGCCACCTTGTTGGGACCTTGTGGAAGTGACCCAAACGCGGCGGGCACGCCATCCAAAGTGTGAACCAGTCTACAGTCTACATAGATGTGAACGCGACCAGGGCCACGCTGTAGACCGCTGGCATGGAGCATCACGTGGTGCTCTTGTCCATCTGCCAGGGATGCGTGGTTGAAACTGGTTGTACCAAATCTGCCGTCAGTCTTCTGGTAACGAACAGTCACTGCAGATATAGAAACGATTGAATAAAAGCCATAAAGAAGCTAAAACAAAGAATAGAGTGGCCTGCATTTGCCACAGGCTCCTCAATATGTGTCAGTATTCACCTTTGCTCAGCTTGGCTTGCATGGTGAGGTCAAGGTATTTAGTGTTGTCTGTGGGGTTGATGACACTGAAGAGAGAGGTGGGTGCCTTGCTGCGGAGCCTAAAGGACGAGAGCAAGAAAGCCTCATCTCTTCCTTTGTTCTTCAGGCTTCCTTGGAGCAAGTCTGGCAGGCAGTCTGGTGACACCAGCAGGTCGTAGACTAACACAGGAAGGAGAACACTGGATTAGCACTCTACTACAATTGCGAGAAGAAATATTGAGAGAAAAGGCATATTTATAAAACAAAGCAAATGACAAGTTCATCTAAGTATTTTTAGTATTTGGTCTTAATGGCTGCGACTCCCAGCACACTTTGTTTTGCTGCTGCTGAGTCAGTGCACTGTGGTGTTTTATTATGTGTCGCAGTGTACCTGTGTATTTTTGTGTTTGCGCGTGTGCACACGTGTACATTCATGTCAGCACCCTGCTGTGTGTTTTATGGAGTGGTAGACAGGAGCTGCAGAAAGGTCCAGCAGTAAACTTTTTCCATTGGAACAAACCCGCTGCCTCACGCACACAAACACCCACTCACACATTTTCACACTGCCATTAGTGGAATTTCAGGAATAATACAAAGTGACAGGAAATTGCATGGAAAGATCTGCATGTAGATTCCAGGAAAATCAAAGATTTGCAAATGCAGTTCTCAGATGACGGTTAGTGTCCTTCTACCACCTTATTTAGGTCAGACTGTTACTGGATCCTGGACATAAAACTCTACAAGCCACAAAAAAGCCAACCTAATTTCCAGCAATTACCATCAGCAAAGCTTCCACCTCCCTCCCTTTTTTTGTGCAACTCACTTGCAAACAAACGCTTTTTAGGAATATGTCAGCAGAAAAGATTAAGTTTAACATATAAAGCACACAGAAACACAATGTGTCAAGCTTTCCAGAAGGGCATGCATGACGAGATGCCGCCAGCACTTACCAACACCTTGAGCTGTGACAGTGAGCACCAGCTGCTGCAGCAGCAGGGACAGAGCTGCCGCCCTGATGCACATACCTATCATCAGCGCTTCAAAGGGGGGGGGGGACACACCTCAAAAGAAGTCCTGTTTCTGAACTGTCCTCCTGCAGATTAATAAGCTGATCTCACACAGGCTGAAAATAAAACCTCCAGATCTTGAACCAAAATCTCAGCAGAGGTGAGATGGTCTTGTGTCCACAGCTACAGACTTTAAAGCAAAGGGGAGTGTCCGCTACAGTTACAAAAGTGGCACAGTGAAGAGACCATTTAAATAGTCTGGGCGGGGGAGCGTCCCTTTGCTAGAGCAATTATGATTAAATAATTTGTAAGCAAGAAATTTAAAACTTAAACTAAAAAAGAGAATTGGAAAGTTGTTTTATTCTGAAAATGACAGTCAGACGTTTTCTCTGCACATACTGTATGAGCTAAATGTGTGAGGGATTTATGTATTTATGACCCATTTTTTTTATTTAGAGTCATGCTACATTGGGGGATTTGTAATAAAGTAGCTGAAAAGTGCTCTAAATCACACTGGATAGAGACAGCCAACTCTCCAACCAGATGCCTGTAATACTCAAGGGAGGAACATTTTGATTCCAGCTGGCTGTTGTTACTTTTTTCACAAACATCATGAATGCGTGCCATAAATGAGGATCTGATGCCCTTGCTCATCCTCAGTAAGCCAGCTGAACTGCAAAAATCTACAGCAGATGTTTTTAATTTTAAATTGATTTAATGTAAAGTGTTCTTTGTACCTCTGCAAAGCTTCTTTAAAGAAGGAGAATGCAGGAAAGGAGGAGCAGAGAGGGCGAGGCTCGAGGCAGTTTTCAGTCTTGGAAACATTTGATGATAGACGTCTGGTACTCGTCTTAATGCTTTCTCCTTTAACTAACCTCAAGTACATTTCAACATCTCAGCTGCTGGTTCGAGCCAGTGAGAGACATTTACCATCCCTCGGTGCGTTATTGCAGTACATCTGCCTGTGTCTGGCTGTCTGGCCTTTGAACAAACACCTGGCAGCCTTTAACAGTCTGCCTATCAGCTCTTGGACAGACATTATGCTCTGGTGGGTAAAAAAAAAATCAGTAAAATGACACTGAAATGGAAATTACTACTTTACATGGAAATCAAAATATGAAATGATTGCTTGTTCCATTGCTGCTGTTTAATAAATCAATGTATCGCTGCTCCTTTCATGCCAGACTGCTGTTTTAAATGAATGAAACTAGAGAACATTAAAGAGTGATATGACTTTTTCAGCATGTCATTTTTTGGCTCTGAAGTATTGCCATAATAGCGGCATAAAACACTGGAGAAACATCAACCACGTGACTTAGTCACTGTTTAAAAAATACTAGAGTTTAATTACAGTTAACATTAATTCACTGAGTATTTGCTTTTCTTGCTAACTGCTTAACCATAGCTCCAAATTTGACTGGAAGTATCTAAGGAGCAAGGCAAGGAACAAATAAAGGATAAATCAAGAACTACTGTAGCTGCTGTATAATATACACTCACTGGCCACTTGCTAGTAGGTGGTTAGACCCCCCTTTTGCCTTCAACAGCATTAATTCGTCATTTGAAAAAGCTTATGGAAATATTCCTCAGAGATTTTGGTCCATATTGATATGATAGCATCACAAACTTGCTGCACATCCATGATGTGACTCTCCCAAACCACGGCATCCCAAAGATGCTCTAACAGATTGAATGCTTGTCACTGAGGATGCCATTTGAG